>CALYLW010000657.1:275000-555428 GCA_944989445.1 Ampullaceana balthica | reverse complement strand
AATGTGTATTACCAACAAGAACATTTCTAAGTTTTAACACCACTGACAGTAGACCTATGTTCTAGTAATTGACGAATTGGTAATTGTTTCCCTCAATTATATTCAAAATTTGTTAACACGCTACTAATGACATGCATTGTTTTGATATTCATGGACATCTTAAGGGCTCAAGACTATGTATTTGATCCTAAAAGCGCTTAAGAATGTTGAGGTATAGACGACAGGATGTTGAACAGGAAGCAATAGACACAAATGTACTCAACGGATCCATTTGGAACGTGTTCCAATCACTATTTGTCATTGGGGGCAGTCCATAAATGACATCACGCACCTAAAAAGGGGGGGGGGAGGGGGGTCAAGCATTTGTGACGATGGGGAGGGGGTGTTTAAAGAAATGTGACGTCACGTTAAAAATAATCGCGCAGCTTTAAATAAAATTTTCACTGTGTACGGCACGCCAAAATTTATCAAATAAAAATGTTTCGTTTGAAATTTTCCCTTTGAAATACTTTTAACACGAAAATCCTTGAGAAGTATCTGTCAAGGGGAAATAAAATAAACGTTCTGACAAACTACAAGATATTTTCACACAAATTTTTCCTCTGGACATGAAAGAAAAATCATAAAACACAAAACACTATTTTATTTTTATTTCTCCCAGTAACAATCTCTAAATAAAACATCATTACGGTCATTACATCGCTATATTGTATATTACTATTACAAAGAGTAAAAATGTCAGTAATTGCTAAAAAAAATTAAATAAAATAAATACAAGTAAAAAAAAAGATGTTTAAAAACCACGTTTATATAAGCGGATTAAAAAGAAGAAAATAAGTTAAAACTTATTAGTATAAGTACTTTCATATAATATGACTAAAAACGTGGGGCGGGCGCTATTATGGGGTTTAACATATGCGGTTCACTCATTCTCTCACTTATAGATCTCTTTTGCCTTCTAAATTAGAAATCTTTAATTTTTATACCAAACGAAAGCGAGTTAATAAAAACGTGGTAAAAAAGTAATTTAATAAATTGTAAGCGACCAAATATTACAGTGGAAGTTTTATTTAAAGTTACCCTTTTCATGTGACGTCACATTTCTTCAACCCCCCTCGTCACAAAAGTGTGACCCCCTCTCCCCCTAGGTGCGTGACGTCATTTATGGACGTCCCCTAATTGTAACACGCTTGAAGCTATTTAAAACTGCATTAAATAAATTGCAAGCTATGATTTAGTTAAGTGGAATTTTATTTCAAGATGCGCGTTATTTATGTGACGTCATATTTCTTTAAACCCCCCCTCCCCATCGTCACAAATGCTTGGCCTCCCTCCCCCCTAGGCACGTGACGTCATTTATGGACGGCACCTTTGTGAATTTTAATGATCAAAATTATGTTAATTTTTAAAAAAAAATCTTTAATTTTAAAAAGCCAAGAAAGAGTTGAGCTTAAAAAAAATTAAAGCCAAGATAGAGCTAAAATTTTCTTTGACGCAAACACGTCTTCAAAAAAGCCAAAATTATCATATTTGTCATCGAAAGAGCCAATTTGACAATCCTGAATAACGACTATTTGTAAAAGGAAGTGACGATTGTAAAAGGAAGTGACTATTTCAATAAAAGTTCGAGTTACCGTTGGTTAATGAAAATAATGTTGAACTTAAAATCATGTCTGATTTCATCAAATGCTTAGAAAAGTTTAGAGGCAGAAGTTTTAAACGTCTAGGCATTGGTAACATATGTAAATTGTATTTTATAAAAAATAAACGGACCGAAGCAGAAATTCTTGATTTAATACTTACTACTTGTGATATTACAGAGTTTGTAAACTTTTCTAAAGAGTTTGTTGCTGAAAGGCTAAAGTTAGTAATCAAGAAAGGGAAAAAGTATCGTAAAAACTATTCATTTAATGAAAGTATAGTTGAAAGATTTTGTAAAGCTCATCTTCTTCATTTTGATTTTGAATTAGAAGAAAGGAATTTTCGCGCCGGCCCGTCCACGGCCCTTGTAAATTGTTCAGCACAGCCACAGGGTGCTGGCCCATCAAAAGCAACAGGCTTGAACAGGCTCAACAGCAAAAACTAATTTGACTTCATCTGAAAGAAAGGCCCTTAAAAGAAGAAGCAACCCATCATCAGTAAACTCAGATTCTGATATCTCAGGTTCAGGATCATACTTAAGCATTGAAAATATTGCTGTTCTAAACAAAAAAAAATGAACTTAGAATAAAAAAAATAGAACTTCTTAAAAAAATAATGAAAATTTCTGAGCTTGAAAGAGAAGTATTCGAATTGGAAGTTGAGGTTATTGATGAAAAGCTTCATGAAGAAAATTAAAAAATTAAATATGAATCATCAGTCTGATTTGTATTTTCATGTAAACAACTTGGCATAATAATAAATAAATAACATTCTTTGGTAAATTAATGTTATGACTGCCATGTCCAAAATAGAGTTATTTCCGGGCGCCATCTTGGTCTTGAATGATTCTCCAACTAATCCAAATGAAACAGATGACAGATTACAGAGTAATGTGCCTGAAGAATCATCAGAGACCATGGTTAACAATCCAGTAGAAAATGCTACTCATGACATTGCAATAGATCTCAACCCCACTGAGCCCTCAGAACCCACTTCTATTTTAAAATCTGACTCAGAGACTGATGCAAACCCTGCAAGAGAACAAGATTCCAATGATGAAAGCAGCAGTGACAGTATGCCACATTTATTATGGCCTGAAAAAAAACCTAAAGTATCTAAGTCCAATGGGGCTACATCAGCAACCACAACATCACAAGACACTGGTTTTGGCTCAGATAGCACTGCGGACACCCCAAGTCCTGATGAAGCCAGTAAAGGTATAGACGATTCAATCAGTAAAAATAGTTCAGAAACATCAGTAAACAAGTCAGGGGAGCAAGCAGAAGTAGACACTCCAGTTGAAGATGATGTAATGAATATTTTGGGAAATGGTTTATTGAAGAAAAAGGTATGTTATGAGAATAAATATGCATTGTGCTATTTTTTATTTTTAAGTTTGCCTTAATTTTGTTGAACCTTTAGTTGTTTCATTATGTCTATAGCAATTAAATCTAGAAAAATACTTAATATTGTCCTTTTTTATGAAACTTTGATATTCCTAGCTTGTTAACTCATTTAAGAAAGATCTGAATTTGTCAGCTGCTGGCACATAACTCTTTAAAAAAAACTAAAATTTGTTCAAAATAAATACTTGAACTTCCCTTTCAGTATTCTGTGTCTCTTTGTGATATTTGTTAATTTAAAAATAATACAATGTCCAAGATAGATCAGTAAAGATAATTTCTACTACTTGTAAATGAAAGCAAATTTTCAATGTCATGTTTTTTTTTGCATACCTTACCTTAATTTAAAGATAATTAATTACCAGCTTCTGGATTAACTTAATCGATTTAAAAAAGTCTAATGAGTAGATCATTAAAAATATTAATTTTTTAACATAACTGTTAAAAATTAATTGCATTGCATTCATGCACTCTGAAACTTATGCTTTAAGATACTAGTCCCTGGTGAAGATGTAGACACAAGACCAAACAATGGAGATAGAGTTACACTTAAAGTTGATGGAGTTTTGGAGGGTGGTACTCACGTTGATACTGGAGAAATTTCTTTCATCTTAAATGATGGAGATGTCATTCTTGGTAATTATCTTAATAGATGTTTTCAACAAATTTGCATATATAATTAAATAGGTTAATAGGTGATTGCAGCTGCCTCAAAAATAAATGATTAAATTTGATACATTGTTCATCTTATTTTTTACCCTTTGTACCTAGAATATCAAAGCTAAAAAATTGTACATATCATATGTTTATGAATTGTTAAAAGGTTACAAAATATTTAGACCATATAAAAGTATAAATGAAATCTAAAATCATGATCCATATTTGAAAGTAAAATACATGTAGAGCTCAAACATTCACTGTGACTTATGGTTTTAGTATGGTTTTTTATTTTGTTGAATCTGCATCATCCCACAGCTTTTGACATTGCAGTAGCTCTAATGGAAGAAGGGGAAAAGTGTGAACTTTTTACAGCAGCAAAATATGCCTATGGTTCAATTGGACGGTATGATTTTTAAAAAAATTCAGCTGTTTTAATAACTATTAAGTCACTTGTGTCTTAAGGAGCATTCATATGCTATGTATGCACAGTGGGAGGTTTCTTAACTGAATGAGTATGTAAGTACGTAACTAAAAAATAATTTGTAGCCTTTGTAAGAATTATAAAAGAAAGCGAAGAAAAAAAAACCGCTCAACTGGTTGAGATCAAACACTTTAGATTTGAACACTTACTTTCTCAGTGAGAAAAGCAATCAGATTTGAATTATTCACCATGTTAGCGTTCGTTAAAACAATTCAAATCCAGCCATGTTAGATTGAGAAGGACAGTGATGCATAAGTGAGGGAAATGGGGTTAGGGAGCCAGAGGACAAGGGAGATGATCAGGGAAAGGAAGAGGAGGATAGAAGAATCTAGCACTCACTAAAATGTCATTTATAATTGGAAAACTGAATAACTAATTCCCAATCTTACCTTTCACCTAACTCTGGCTCTAAATCTAAGGTTACAGGAAACTGGCTCTAAATCTAAGGTTACAGGAAAGAGAAGAAGAGATATACTTTTCTAGTGGTAGTATCAGATGATTATTGAACATACATTTCTCTAATATAAATTTTTCAAACTGGGAGGGAGGTTGTAAGAAATGTGTACATACATATTGTGGAAGGGTTCCAAAAAAATATGAAATTATTGAATTTTATTTTACATAAATAAAATTTGTATGGCCCCTTATGATGCTAAAACTACACTAAAAGTAGCTACATTCTGTTCAGAATCTAGTGAGATCAACTGAATCAAATTATTTTTTAAATATATGTTTGGTTTCTTTCAACAATAAGACAAATTGTTAATTTAATAAAAGATGTCATTATGTTCCTATTTAGGGAACCAAATATTCCAAAAGAAGCCAACATAACATACACACTAGAGCTTCTCAACATCCAGATCCCTCCTGAACTTTCTTCTCTGAGTTATGATGAAAGACTGAAATTAAGGTAATCATTTTGTAGCTACTATAAATATAACTCTTATTTTCATGTGCACAAGAAAGAAAAAGGTTTCAAAAGCAGTAGGACTCTTCTGTAATCCATACACTTAGGTTTCAAAAACGTGATGAATTTTACTTGGCTGTAAAATTTTAAACTTCATTTTCAGTTTTGAGGAGTTTTAGTTTTTTTTAACCTTAAATTTAACATACACTCAAAAATTTATGCTTAGAAATAACTTCTCATAATTTTTGTTTAGAGCTGGGAGATGTCAGCCAGTAAAGTGTTATCACTTATTTAGCAGGTCAAGATACATGCACCTTCAGGACTATCAAACCCCTGAGATTCTTCGCCTACCATTTCAGGTGAATGTACTGCTTTTTAAACAAAATATCATTTATTCAATTTTTTTTAAAAATTAAGGTACACTGAAACATTATACTTTAAATATACATCTGTTATAAGTATAGTTCTTAGGAATACACCATATCATGGTGATTTGAATGCATTCCCTAAAACCTATTTTAAAAAATCAACTCTGAAACTACTTCAAAGAATCTTAAAATTAAAAATAAAGACGGCTATTTTAAAAGTCAAGTTTTTTCTTGAAATCTTCATTCAACATACATTTAACAATAATGGATTTTATTAGAAGAAATAATTGTATAGATATTTAAGAAAAATCCAAATAAATCTTTAACATTTTTTAACATTTATTTATATATAGTTATTTACAATAGTTAATAAAAATTTTCTCCCAGTTTCTAGATCTATTTTTCTTTTTGAAAAATTAAGTTTGAACATCCTATTCTTGACAGCTAGGCCAAATTTTATAATTATTTTTTAAATCTTTGATAAATAGTTATAGCATTTGATCAGGTATGATACTTCATTTTGATTTTGATACTTCATTTTTTTTCCCCATATGTTTTTTAATTGAGTTTATTATAATTTTGCTTAACAGGAGTTATGCCTCCATACCAAGTTACTGGTACCTGAAAGGGAATCTATAGTACCTCCCACTTTGGTGATTCGCAATGCCGTTTTGACATTAAAGGTAAAACTTCATTTGTATTCCTATTAAAAAATTAGATAAACTCTTCTGGAATATTTTATTTTAGAATTGATATTTTTCTGGTCATCTATCAAACTATTGGAATCACTTGGTTCAGTGGGATGTTCTTGAGATTTTGAGTAATAGTGGTAGTTTCTTTCAGGTTGTGATTGCTTGGGGAAATAAAATCAAAATAACAAAGTTGTTCTGGTAGGTAGCAGTCCAACTAAATTTATTTCTCTTTTCCTAATCCAGGCATGGCAAAAAGCAAGAGCTGAAGGTTGGGAAAGAGCTTTTTGTGACAAGAATTTTATTTCTTTTTCAACAATGGAAATGTTACTAGGAATGAGGTAAGTGTGCCATAACGTGCTTGATGTTTCATCATAATTCTCGAGGCAATATAGATCACCTTTTTTCTTGTTTTTCATTGTCAGAAATTTAAATATAGATGTAATACATTTTTGCTGAAAAAGGGCAACCCCTTTACTTGAGATTTTATGCATCAATAAAAGACTCGGGAGATTTACAAAATTATGGAATGGAAGTAGCACTAATTGAATTTCTTGTAAAGAAAATGTGTGTATTTGGCATGTTTTATTAAGAAACTTAAGCATGTTGTAAGTTTCCGCATTTCATTCGCTATTATTTTTAGGGTTATTTGTATCCACCATTTGTAGGGGGTTATCTCTATTTATAGATAATATTGATTGTTTACCTTTTTTTATTGAATGATGAAACAAAATTAAACATATAAATGCCTTAGAACTTTCCATTGATCAAATCCTCTGATGCTTGAGGAAATACCTAGAAATACCAATTTGCATTGATTTTTAAATATATTTCTAATTTTATGAATATAGATTTAAAAAGATTGTCATTGAAAAGGGAATTCTCATTTGAATTATCCTTCATTATAAGCAAAACCACCTTTTGTTTTCTTTTATTCAGCTTCTCTGAGAGATAAGACATTTCAGTATAAAAGTACAGTTAGTTTTTGTGCCTATGTTTTTGTTATCAATATCCATCTAATATGGGTGACAATCATAACTAACAGATATCTTAACTTTTTATTTTGAGACCTTATTACTTATTTAAAGGCAAATTTTTAATATCAAAGGCAATACAAGTAATATGTAAAATTTCTTGTTTAAAAAATCTACGAATGTAAGTTAATCTTATGCCTCACTAATTATTACAATATGTATTTTAATGTCATTTCATAAAGGGTTCAGCCTTCTGGAGGAGCAAAGAATGAAAGCAACACATCACCCCCCAAATGAATCACCTCAATCAGAATCATTTTAACAGAGACACTATAAGACATTTCACTCTAAAAGTTGCATAGACCCGCTAAAGTCGAACTCAAAGTTGCATAGACCCGCCAAAGTCACACTAAAAGTTGCATAGACCCGCCTAAGTCACTCTGAAAGTTGCATAGACCCGCCAAAGTCACTCTTAAAGTTGCATAGACCCGCGTATTTCACTCTAAAAGTTGCATCGACCCGCTAAAGTAACTCTAAAAGATGTGTAGACCCAGCAAAGTCCCTCTAAAAGTTGCATAGACCCACCAAAGTCACTCTAAAAGTTGAATAGACCCGCCAAAGTCATCTTAAAGTTGCATAGACCCGCAAATTTCACTCTAAAAGTTGCATAGACCCGCTAAAGTCGCTCTCAAAGTTGCATAGACCCGCCAAAGTCACTCTAAAAGTTGCATAGACCCGCCAAAGTCACTCTAAAAGTTGCATAGACCCGCCAAAGTCACTCTAAAAGTTGCATATAACCGCTAAAGTCGCTCTCAAAGTTGCATAGACCCGCCAAAGTCACACTAAAAGTTGCATAGACCCGCTAAAGTCGCTCTAAAAATTGCATAGACTCGCAAATTTCACTCTAAAAGTTGCATAGACCCGCCAAAGTCACACTAAAAGTTGCATAGACCCGCTAAAGTCGCTGTAAAAGTTGCATAGACCCGCAAATTTCACTCTAAAATTTGCATAGACCCGCAAAAGTCACTCTAAAAGTTGCATAGACCCACCAAATTCACACTAAAAGTTGCATAGACCCGCCTAAGTCACTCTGAAAGTTGCATAGACCCGCCAAAGTTTCTCTAAAAGTTACATTGACCCGCTAAAGTCACTCTCAAAGTTGCATAGACCTGCCAAAGTCATTATAAAAGTTGCATAGACCCGCGTATTTCACTCTAAAAGTTGCATAGACCCGCAAAAGTCACTCTAAAAGATGTGGTAGACCCAGCATAGTCCCACCTAAAAGTTGCATAGACCCGCGTATTTAACTCAAAAAGTTGCATGGACCCGCAAAAATCACGCTAAAATTTTCATAAACCCGACCAAGTCACTCTAAAAATTACATAGACCCGCTTATTTCACTCTAAAAGTTGCATAGACCCAATAAAGTCGCACTCAAAGTTGCATAGTCCCGCCAAAGTCACACTAAAAGTTGCATAGACCCGCAAATTTCAATCTAAAAGTTGCATAGACCCGCCAAAGTCACTCTAAAAGTTGCATAGACCCGCCAAAGTCAGTCTAAAAGTTGCAAAGACCCGCCTAAGTCACTCTGAAAGTTGCTTAGACCTTCCAAAGTTTCTCTAAAAGTTGCATTGACCAACAAAAGTCACTCTCAAAGTTGCATAGACCCACAAGAGTCAGTATATAAAATGCATAGACCCGCCAAAGTCACTCTTAAAGTTGCATAGACCCCCGTATTTAACTCTAAAAATTGCATGGACCCGCCAAAGTCACGCTATAATTTGCATAGACCCGACCAAATCACTCTAAAAATTACATAGACCCGCTTATTTCACTCTAAAAGTTGCATAGACCAAAAAAAATATCATTCTAAAAGTTGCATAGACCCACCAAAGTCACTCTAAAAGTTGCATAGACCCGTCAAAGTCACTCTGAAAGTTGCTTAGACCTTCCAAAGTTTCTCTAAAAGTTGCATTGACCAACAAAAGTCACTCTCAAAGTTGCATAGACCCACAAGAGTCAGTATATAAAATGCATAGACCCGCCAAAGTCACTCTTAAAGTTGCATAGACCCCCGTATTTAACTCTAAAAGTTGCATGGACCCGCAAAAGTCACGCTATAATTTGCATAGACCCGACCAAATCACTCTAAAAATTACATAGACCCGCTTATTTCACTCTAAAAGTTGCATAGACCAAAAAAAATATCATTCTAAAAGTTGCATAGACCCACCAAAGTCACTCTAAAAGTTGCATAGACCCGTCAAAGTCACTCTAAAAGTTGCATAGACCCGCTTATTTCACTCTAAAAAATGCATAGACCTAAAAAAATTACTCTAAAAGTTTCATAGACCCGCTAAAGTCGCTCTCAAAGTTAAATAGACCCGCCAAAGTCACTCTAAAAATTGCATAGACCCGCCAAAGTCACTCTAAAAGTTGCATAGACCCGCTAAAGTCACACTAAAAGTTGTATAGACAAAAAAAATCACTCTAAAAGTTGCATAGACCCGCTCAAGTTGCTCTCAAAGTTGCATAGACCCGCAAAAGTCACTCTCAAAGTTGCATAGACCCACCAAAGTCAATCTAAAAGTTGCATAGACCTGTCAAAGTCACTCTAAAATTTGCATAGACCCGCTTATTTCACTCTAAAAAATGCATAGACCTAAAAAAATTACTCTAAAAGTTTCATAGACCCGCTAAAGTCGCTCTCAAAGTTAAATAGACCCGCCAAAGTCACTCTAAAAATTGCATAGACCCGCCAAAGTCACTCTAAAAGTTGCATAGACCCGCTAAAGTCACACTAAAAGTTGTATAGACCCGCCAAAGTCACTCTAAAAGTTGCATAGATCCGCCAAAGTCAGCCTAAAAGTTGCATAGACTCGTCAAAATAACTCTAAAAGTTGCGTAGACCATGCAAAGTCACTCTAAAAGTTGCATAGACAAAAAAAATCAATCTAAAAGTTGCATAGACCCGCTAAAGTCACTCTAAAAGTTGCATAGACCCGCCAAAGTCACACTAAAAGTTGCATAGACCCGCCAAAGTCACTCTAAAATTTGCATAGATCCGCCAAAGTCAGCCTAAGAGTTGCATAGACTCGTCAAAGTAACTCTAAAAGTTGCATAGATCCAGCAAAGTCACTCTAAAAGTTGCATAGACAAAAAAAATCACTCTAAAAGTTGCATAGACCCGCTAAAGTTGCTCTCAAAGTTGCATAGACCCGCAAAAGTCACTCTAAAAGTTGCATAGACCCGCGAAAGTCACTCTAAAAGTTGCATAGACCCGCTAAAGTTGCTCTAAAAGTTGCATAGACCCGCAAATTTCACTCTAAAAGTTGCATAGACCCGCCAAAGTCACTCTAAAAGTTGCATAAACCCGCCAAAGTCAGACTAAAAGTTGCATAGTCCCGCCTAAGTCACTCTGAAAGTTGCATAGACACACCAAATTCACACTAAAAGTTGCATAGACCCGCCTAAGTCACTCTGAAAGTTGCATAGACCCGCCAAAGTCACACTAAAAGTTGCATAGACCCGCAAATTTCACTCTAAAAGTTGCATAGACCCGCCAAAGTCACTCTAAACGTTGCATGAACCCGCCAAAGTCAGCCTTAAAGTTGCATAGAGTCGCCAAATTCACTCTTAAAGTTGCATAGACCCGCGTATTTCACTCTAAAAGTTGCATAGACCCGCAAAAGTAACTCTAAAAGATGTAGTAAACCCAGCATAGTCCCTCTAAAAGTTGCATAGACCCGCGTATTTAACTCTAAAAGTTGCATTGACCCGCAAAAATCACGCTAAAATTTGCATAGACCCGACCAAGTCACTCTAAAATTTACATAGACCCGCTTATTTCACTCTAAAAGTTGCATAGACAAAATAAATTCACTCTAAAAAATGCGTAGACCTAAAAAAATCACTCTAAAAGTTGCATAGACCCGCTTAAGTCGCTCTCAAAGTTGCATAGACCCGCCAAAGTCACTCTAAAAATTGCATAGACCCGCCAAAGTCACTCTAAAAGTTGCATAGACCCGCTAAAGTCACACTAAAAGTTGCATAGACCCGCAAATTTCAATCTAAAAGTTGCATAGACCCGCCAAAGTCACTCTTAAAGTTGCATAGACCCACGTATTTCACTCTAAAAGTTGCATCGACCCGCCAAAGTAACTCTAAAAGATGTGTAGACCCAGCAAAGTCCCTCTAAAAGTTGCATAGACCAACGTATTTAACTCTAAAAGTTGCATTGATCCGCAAAAATCACACTAAAATTTTCATAGACCCGACAAAGTCACTCTAAAAATTACATAGACCCGCTTATCTCAATCTAAAAGTTGCATCGACCAAAAAAAATCACTCTAAAAGTTGCATAGACCCGCTAAAGTCGCTCTCAAAGTTGCATAGACCCGCCTAAGTCACTCTAAAAGTTACATAGACCCACCAAAGTCACTCTAAAAGTTGCATAGACCCGCCAAAGTAATTCTAAAAGTTGCATAGACCCGCGTATTTCACTCTAAAAGTTGCATATACCCGCTAAAGTCGCTCTCAAAGTTGCATAGACCCGCCAAAGTCACTCTAAAAGTTGCATAGACCCGCCAAAGTCACTCTAAAAGTTGCTTATAACCGCTAAATTCGCTCTGAAAGTTGCATAGACCCGCCAAAGTCACACTAAAAGTTGCATAGACCCGCTAAAGTCGCTCTAAAAGTTGCATAGACCCGCAAATTTCACTCTAAAAGTTGCATAGACCCGCCAAAGTCACTCTAAAAGTTGCATAGACCCGCCAAAGTCACTCTAAAAGTTGCATATAACCGCTAAAGTCGCTCTCAAAGTTGCATTGACCCGCCAAAGTCACACTAAAAGTTGCATAGACCCGCTAAAGTCGCTGTAAAAGTTGCATAGTCCCGCAAATTTCACTCTAAAAGTTGCATAGACCCGCCAAAGTCACTCTAAACGTTGCATGAACCCGCCAAAGTCAGCCTTAAAGTTGCATAGAGTCGCCAAAGTAACTCTTAAAATTGCATAGACCCGCCAAAGTCACTCTAAACGTTGCATGAACCCGCCAAAGTCAGCCTTAAAGTTGCATAGAGTCGCCAAAGTAACTCTTAAAATTGCATAGACCCGCCAAAGTCACTCTAAAAGTTACATTGACCCACTAAAGTCAATCTCAAAGTTGCATAGACCCGCCAAAGTCACTCTAAAAGTTGCATATAACCGCTAAAGTCGCTCTCAAAGTTGCATTGACCCGCCAAAGTCACACTAAAAGTTGCATAGACCCGCTAAAGTCGCTGTAAAAGTTGCATAGACCCGCAAATTTCACTCTAAAAGTTGCATAGACCCGCCAAAGTCACTCTAAACGTTGCATGAACCCGCCAAAGTCAGCCTTAAAGTTGCATAGAGTCGCCAAAGTAACTCTAAAAATTGCATAGACCCGCCAAAGTCACTCTAAAAGTTGCATAGTCCCACCAAATTCACACTAAAAGTTGCATAGACCCGCCTAAGTCACTCTGAAAGTTGCATAGACCCGCCAAAGTTTCTCTAAAAGTTACATTGACCCACTAAAGTCAATTTCAAAGTTGCATAGACCCGCCAAAGTCATTATAAATGTTGCATAGATCCGCCAAATTCACTCTTAAAGTTGCATAGACCCCGCAAAAGTAACTCTAAAAGATGTAGTAGACCCAGCATAGTCCCTCTAAAAGTTGCATAGACCCGCGTATTTAACTCTAAAAGTTGCATTGACCCGCAAAAATCACGCTAAAATTTGCATAGACCCGACCAAGTCACTCTAAAATTTACATAGACCCGCTTATTTCACTCTAAAAGTTGAATAGACAAAAAAAATTCACTCTAAAAGTTGCATAGACCCGCTAAAGTCGCTCTCAAAGTTGCATAGACCCGCCAAAGTCACTCTAAAAATTGCATAGACCCGCCAAAGTCACTCTAAAAGTTGCATAGACCCGCTAAAGTCACACTAAAAGTTGCATAGACCCGCCAAAGTAATTCTAAAAGTTGCATAGACCCGCGTATTTCACTCTAAAAGTTGCATATACCCGCTAAAGTCGCTCTCAAAGTTGCATAGACCCGCCAAAGTCACTCTAAAAGTTGCATAGACCCGCCAAAGTCACTCTAAAAAATGCATATAACCGCTAAAGTCGCTCTCAAAGTTGCATTGACCCGCCAAAGTCACACTAAAAGTTGCATAGACCCGCTAAAGTCGCTGTAAAAGTTGCATAGACCCTCAAATTTCACTCTAAAAGTTGCATAGACCCGCCAAAGTCACTCTAAAAGTTGCATGAACCCGCCAAAGTCAGCCTAAAGTTGCATAGACTCGCCATAGTAACTCTAAAAATTGCATAGACCCGCCAAAGTCACTCTAAAAGTTGCATAGTCCCACCAAATTCACACTAAAAGTTGCATAGACCCGCCTAAGTCACTCTGAAAGTTGCATAGACCCGCCAAAGTTTCTCTAAAAGTTACATTGACCCGCTAAAGTCACTCTCAAAGTTGCATAGACCCGCCAAAGTCACTCTCAAAGTTGCATTGACCCGCCAAAGTCACTCTAAAAATTGCATAGACCAACCCAATTCACACTAAAAGTTGCATAGACCCTCGTATTTAACTCTAAAAGTTGCATGGACCCGCAAAAATCACGCTAAAATTTAGATAGACCCGACCAAAGTCACTCTAAAAATTACATAGACCCGCTTATTTCACTCTCAAAATTGCATAGACCAAAAAAAAACCCACTCTAAAAGTTTCATAGACCCGCTTAAGTCACTCTCAAAGTTGCATAGACCCGCCAAAGTCACTCTAAAAGTTGCATAGACCCGCCAAAGTCACTCTAAAAGTTGCATAGACCCGTCAAAGTCACTCTAAAAGTTGCATAGACCCGCCAAAGTCAGCCTAAAAGTTGCATAGACTGTCAAAGTTACTCTAAAATTTGCGTAGACCCAGCGAAGTCACTCTAAAAGTTGCATAGACACACAAAAATCACTCTAAAAGATGCATAGACCCTCCTAAGTCACTCTTAAAGTTGCATAGACCCGCCAAAGTCACTCTAAAAGTTGCATAGACCCGCCAAAGTCACTCTAAAAGTTGCATATAACCGCTAAAGTCGCTCTCAAAGTTGCATTGACCCGCCAAAGTCACACTAAAAGTTGCATAGACCCGCTAAAGTCGCTGTAAAAGTTGCATAGACCCGCAAATTTCACTCTAAAAGTTGCATAGACCCGCCAAAGTCACTCTAAACGTTGCATGAACCCGCCAAAGTCAGCCTTAAAGTTGCATAGAGTCGCCAAAGTAACTCTAAAAATTGCATAGACCCGCCAAAGTCACTCTAAAAGTTGCATAGTCCCACCAAATTCACACTAAAAGTTGCATAGACCCGCCTAAGTCACTCTGAAAGTTGCATAGACCCGCCAAAGTTTCTCTAAAAGTTACATTGACCCACTAAAGTCAATTTCAAAGTTGCATAGACCCGCCAAAGTCATTATAAATGTTGCATAGATCCGCCAAATTCACTCTTAAAGTTGCATAGACCCCGCAAAAGTAACTCTAAAAGATGTAGTAGACCCAGCATAGTCCCTCTAAAAGTTGCATAGACCCGCGTATTTAACTCTAAAAGTTGCATTGACCCGCAAAAATCACGCTAAAATTTGCATAGACCCGACCAAGTCACTCTAAAATTTACATAGACCCGCTTATTTCACTCTAAAAGTTGAATAGACAAAAAAAATTCACTCTAAAAGTTGCATAGACCCGCTAAAGTCGCTCTCAAAGTTGCATAGACCCGCCAAAGTCACTCTAAAAATTGCATAGACCCGCCAAAGTCACTCTAAAAGTTGCATAGACCCGCTAAAGTCACACTAAAAGTTGCATAGACCCGCCAAAGTAATTCTAAAAGTTGCATAGACCCGCGTATTTCACTCTAAAAGTTGCATATACCCGCTAAAGTCGCTCTCAAAGTTGCATAGACCCGCCAAAGTCACTCTAAAAGTTGCATAGACCCGCCAAAGTCACTCTAAAAAATGCATATAACCGCTAAAGTCGCTCTCAAAGTTGCATTGACCCGCCAAAGTCACACTAAAAGTTGCATAGACCCGCTAAAGTCGCTGTAAAAGTTGCATAGACCCTCAAATTTCACTCTAAAAGTTGCATAGACCCGCCAAAGTCACTCTAAAAGTTGCATGAACCCGCCAAAGTCAGCCTTAAAGTTGCATAGACTCGCCATAGTAACTCTAAAAATTGCATAGACCCGCCAAAGTCACTCTAAAAGTTGCATAGTCCCACCAAATTCACACTAAAAGTTGCATAGACCCGCCTAAGTCACTCTGAAAGTTGCATAGACCCGCCAAAGTTTCTCTAAAAGTTACATTGACCCGCTAAAGTCACTCTCAAAGTTGCATAGACCCGCCAAAGTCACTCTCAAAGTTGCATTGACCCGCCAAAGTCACTCTAAAAATTGCATAGACCAACCCAATTCACACTAAAAGTTGCATAGACCCTCGTATTTAACTCTAAAAGTTGCATGGACCCGCAAAAATCACGCTAAAATTTAGATAGACCCGACCAAATCACTCTAAAAATTACATAGACCCGCTTATTTCACTCTCAAAATTGCATAGACCAAAAAAAAACCCACTCTAAAAGTTTCATAGACCCGCTTAAGTCACTCTCAAAGTTGCATAGACCCGCCAAAGTCACTCTAAAAGTTGCATAGACCCGCCAAAGTCACTCTAAAAGTTGCATAGACCCGTCAAAGTCACTCTAAAAGTTGCATAGACCCGCCAAAGTCAGCCTAAAAGTTGCATAGACTTGTCAAAGTTACTCTAAAATTTGCGTAGACCCAGCGAAGTCACTCTAAAAGTTGCATAGACACACAAAAATCACTCTAAAAGATGCATAGACCCTCCTAAGTCACTCTTAAAGTTGCATAGACCCGCCAAAGTCACTCTAAAAGTTGCATAGACCCGCCAAAGTCACTCTAAAAGTTGCATATAACCGCTAAAGTCGCTCTCAAAGTTGCATTGACCCGCCAAAGTCACACTAAAAGTTGCATAGACCCGCTAAAAACACTCTAAAAGTTGCATAGACCCACAAATTTCACTCTAAAAGTTGCATAGACCCGCCAAAGTCACTCTAAAAGTTGCATAAACCCGCCAAAGTCAGTCTAAAAGTTGCATAGACTCGCCAAAGTAACTCTAAAAATGGCATAGACCCGCCAAAGTCACTCTAAAAGTTGCATAGTCCCACCAAATTCACACTAAAAGTTGCATAGACCCGCCAAAGTCACACTAAAAGTTGCATAGAATCGCCAAATTCACTCTTAAAGTTGCATAGACCCGCCAAAGTCACTCTGAAAGTTGCATATAACCGCTAAAGTCGCTCTAAAAGTTGCATACACCCGCCAAAGTCACACTAAAAGTTGCATAGATCCGCTAAAGACGCTCTAAAAGTTGCATAGACCCGCAAATTTCACTCTAAAAGTTACATAGACCCGCCAAAGTCAGCCTAAAAGTTGCATAGACTCGCCAAAGTAACTCTAAAAATTGCATAGACCCGCCAAAGTCGCTCTAAAAGTTGCATAGACCCACCAAATTCACACTAAAAGTTGCATAGTCCCGCCTGTCACTTTGAAATTTGCATAGACCCGCCAAAGTTTCTCTAAAAGTTACATTGACCCGCTAAAGTCGCTCTCAAAGTTGCATAGACCCACGAAAGTCATTATAAAAGTTGCATAGACCCGCCAAATTCACTCTAAAAGTTGCATAGACCCGCTAAAGTCACTCTAAAAAATGCATATAACCGCTAAAGTCGCTCTAAAAGTTGCATACACCCGCCAAAGTCACACTAAAAGTTGCATAGATCCGCTAAAGTCGCTCTAAAAGTTGCATAGACCCGCAAATTTCACTCTAAAAGTCACATAGACCCGCCAAAGTCAGCCTAAAAGTTGCATAGACTCGCCAAAGTAACTCTAAAAATTGCAAAGACCCGCCAAAGTCGCTCTAAAAGTTGCATAGACCCACCAAATTCACACTAAAAGTTGCATAGTCCCGCCTGTCACTTTGAAATTTGCATAGACCCGCCAAAGTTTCTCTAAAAGTTACATTGACCCGCTAAAGTCGCTCTCAAAGTTGCATTGACCCGCCAAAGTCACACTAAAAGTTGCATAGACCCGCTAAAGTCGCTGTAAAAGTTGCATAGACCCTCAAATTTCACTCTAAAAGTTGCATAGACCCGCCAAAGTCACTCTAAATGTTGCATGAACCCGCCAAAGTCAGCCTTAAAGTTGCATAGACTCGCCAAAGTACCTCTAAAAATTGCATAGACCCGCCAAAGTCACTCTAAAAGTTGCATAGTCCCACCAAATTCACACTAAAAGTTGCATAGACCCGCCTAAGTCACTCTGAAAGTTGCATAGACCCGCCAAAGTTTCTCTAAAAGTTACATTGACCCGCTAAAGTCACTCTCAAAGTTGCATAGACCCGCCAAAGTCACTCTCAAAGTTGCATTGACCCGCCAAAGTCTCTCTAAAAATTGCATAGACCAACCCAATTCACACTAAAAGTTGCATAGACCCTCGTATTTAACTCTAAAAGTTGCATGGACCCGCAAAAATCACGCTAAAATTTAGATAGACCCGACCAAATCACTCTAAAAATTACATAGACCCGCTTATTTCACTCTCAAAATTGCATAGACCAAAAAAAAACCCACTCTAAAAGTTTCATAGACCCGCTTAAGTCACTCTCAAAGTTGCATAGACCCGCCAAAGTCACTCTAAAAGTTGCATAGACCCGCCAAAGTCACTCTAAAAGTTGCATAGACCCGTCAAAGTCACTCTAAAAGTTGCATAGACCCGCCAAAGTCAGCCTAAAAGTTGCATAGACTTGTCAAAGTTACTCTAAAATTTGCGTAGACCCAGCGAAGTCACTCTAAAAGTTGCATAGACACACAAAAATCACTCTAAAAGTTGCATAGACCCTCCTAAGTCACTCTTAAAGTTGCATAGACCCGCCAAAGTCACTCTAAAAGTTGCATAGACCCGCCAAAGTCACTCTAAAAGTTGCATATAACCGCTAAAGTCGCTCTCAAAGTTGCATTGACCCGCCAAAGTCACACTAAAAGTTGCATAGACCCGCTAAAAACACTCTAAAAGTTGCATAGACCCACAAATTTCACTCTAAAAGTTGCATAGACCCGCCAAAGTCACTCTAAAAGTTGCATAAACCCGCCAAAGTCAGTCTAAAAGTTGCATAGACTCGCCAAAGTAACTCTAAAAATGGCATAGACCCGCCAAAGTCACTCTAAAAGTTGCATAGTCCCACCAAATTCACACTAAAAGTTGCATAGACCCGCCAGTCACACTAAAAGTTGCATAGAATCGCCAAAGTCACTCTGAAAGTTGCATAGACCCGCAAATTTCACTCTAAACGTTGCATAGACCCGCTAAAGTCACTCTAAAAAATGCATATAACCGCTAAAGTCGCTCTAAAAGTTGCATACACCCGCCAAAGTCACACTAAAAGTTGCATAGATCCGCTAAAGTCGCTCTAAAAGTTGCATAGACCCGAAAATTTCACTCTAAAAGTTACATAGACCCGCCAAAGTCAGCCTAAAAGTTGCATAGACTCGCCAAAGTAACTCTAAAAATTGCATAGACCCGCCAAAGTCGCTCTAAAAGTTGCATAGACCCACCAAATTCACACTAAAAGTTGCATAGTCCCGCCTGTCACTTTGAAATTTGCATAGACCCGCCAAAGTTTCTCTAAAAGTTACATTGACCCGCTAAAGTCGCTCTCAAAGTTGCATAGACCCACGAAAGTCATTATAAAAGTTGCATAGACCCGCCAAATTCACTCTTAAAGTTGCATAGACCCGCCAAATTCACTCTAAAAGTTGCATAGACAAAAAAAAATCACTCTAAAATTTTCATAGACCAGCTAAAGTCGCACTCAAAGATGCATAGACACGCCAAAGTCACTCTAAAAGTTGCATAGACCCACCAAAGTAACTCTAAAAGTTGCATAGACAAAAAAAAATCACTCTAAAAGTTGCATAGACCCGCTAAAGTCGCTCTCAAAGTTGCATAGACCCGCCAAAGTCACTCTAAAAGTTGCATAGACCCGCGAAAATCACACTAAAAGTTGCATAGATCCGCCAAAGTCACTCTAAATGTTGCATAGATCCGCCAAAGTCAGCCTAAAAGTTGCATATAACCGCTAAATTCGCTCTCAAAGTTGCATAGACCCGCCAAAGTCAGCCTAAAAGTTGCATAGACTCGTCAAAGTTACTCTAAAATTTGCGTAGACCCAGCGAAGTCACTCTAAAAGTTGCATAGACACAAAAAAATCACTCTAAAAGTTGCATAGACCCGCTAAAGTCGCCCTCAAAGTTACATAGACCCTCCTAAGTCACTCTTAAAGTTGCATAGACCCGCCAAAGTCACTCTAAAAGTTGCATAGACCCGCCAAAGTCACTCTAAAAGTTGCATAGACCCGTCAAAGTCACTCTAAAAGTTGCATAGACCCGCCAAAGTCAGCCTAAAAGTTGCATAGACTCGTCAAAGTTACTCTAAAATTTGCGTAGACCCAGCGAAGTCACTCTAAAAGTTGCATAGACACACAAAAATCACTCTAAAAGTTGCATAGACCCTCCTAAGTCACTCTTAAAGTTGCATAGACCCGCCAAAGTCGCTCTAAAAGTTGCATATAACCACTAAAGTCGCTCTCAAAGTTGCATTGACCCGCCAAAGTCACACTAAAAGTTGCATAGACCCGCTAAAAACACTCTAAAAGTTGCATAGACCCACAAATTTCACTCTAAAAGTTGCATAGACCCGCCAAAGTCACTCTAAAAGTTGCATAAACCCGCCAAAGTCAGTCTAAAAGTTGCATAGACTCGCCAAAGTAACTCTAAAAATGGCATAGACCCGCCAAAGTCACTCTAAAAGTTGCATAGAACCACCAAATTCACACTAAAAGTTGCATAGACCCGCCTAAGTCACTCTGAAAGTTGCATAGACCCGCGTATTTCACTCTAAACGTTGCATAGACCCGCTAAAGTCAATCTAAAAGTTGCATATAACCGCTAAAGTCGCTCTAAAAGTTGCATACACCCGCCAAAGTCACACTAAAAGTTGCATAGATCCGCTAAAGTCGCTCTAAAAGTTTCATAGACCCGCAAATTTCACTCTAAAAGTTACATAGACCCGCCAAAGTCAGCCTAAAAGTTGCATAGACTCGCCAAAGTAACTCTAAAAATTGCATAGACCCGCCAAAGTCGCTCTAAAAGTTGCATAGACCCACCAAATTCACACTAAAAGTTGCATAGTCCCGCCTGTCACTTTAAAATTTGCATAGACCCGCCAAAGTTTCTCTAAAAGTTACATTGACCCGCTAAAGTCGCTCTCAAAGTTGCATAGACCCACGAAAGTCATTATAAAAGTTGCATAGACCCGCCAAATTCACTCTTAAAGTTACATAGACCCGCGTATTTCACTCTAAAAGTTGCATAGACAAAAAAAAATCACTCTAAAATTTTCATAGACCAGCTAAAGTCGCACTCAAAGTTGCATAGACACGCCAAAGTCACTCTAAAAGTTGCATAGACCCACCAAAGTAACTCTAAAAGTTGCATAGACAAAAAAAATCACTCTAAAAGTTGCATAGACCCGCAAATTTCAATCTAAAAGTTGCATAGACCCGCCAAAGTCAGTCTAAAAGTTGCATAGACCCGCCAAAGTAACTCTAAAAGTTGCATAGACCCGACAAAGTTTCTCTAAAAGTTACATTGACCCGCTAAAGTCACTCTCAAAGTTGCATAGACCCGCCAAAGTCATTATAAAAGTTGCATAGACCCGCGTATTTCATTCTAAAAGTTGCATAGACCCGCCAACGTATCAGTGTCTTCTGATCCACTGGCTAAGTAATGAATTTTCACATCCTGGTGATGCATGAAAAATGATACGCAAATTTAATTTACTTCAAGTAAGAGGGATGTCAACAAGACTCTAATTAATGAGGGGAAACTAGGACTTCTGACAGATTTCTTAATGATTTATGGGGTTAAAACATGTCAACATGTTTAGTAGACACGGTGATAGTTTGATGACACTTTTTCTTGTACGATTTTTGCTAATTAAAAAGACAACACAAACCATACAGATATATAGGTTTCTTTGAGTGTGCCGGAAGGGGGGATGCTGGACCAAAGCACATAAGTTGTTAAAAAATGTGCTATATAAATCTGAAATAAAAATAATACGCAATCATTTCAGTATACTATAAATTTATGAATATGTATATTTGATGAACTAATAGTCTTTTAGTTAAGTTTCCTTTTTTTCCCCCAACATAAAAAAAATAAACTATTTTGTTATGTGTGAACATAATTTCTATTTAAAACATTTTGGTAGGAAAGGGGCTGAATTTTTGTTAGTATTGAGCTTGAACTATCCCTTAACCCGTTGTTGGGTCACCATCGTGAACTGCACACTAACACAGGCCATTTGTCACGGTCCTGTGCTGCCCTTTGAGAGTCGCTGAATGACAGGCCGGTCCACTCTTTGATATTGTCCTCCCATCTCTTCTTTTGTCTGCCTCTTTTCCTTCCTCCCTGGACTGTGCCTTGTAATATGGTTTTTGCGAGACCTCCAGTTCTTGTCACGTGTCCGTACCATCGTAATTTCCTCTTCTTAATTGATGTGAGTAGGTCCTCGTAGGGGCCAATGACAGTACTTATTTTGTTGCGGACCGCTTCATTGTGATGTGCGCTGTGTAGGAGATGTTCAATATCTTTCTGAAACATCTCATCTCTAGCGCATTGATTCTTCTTTGGAGGTCTGCAGTGAGCGTCCAAGCCTCACAACCATACAAAAAGACCGACATCGCTAGAGAACGCATTAGCCGGATCTTTGATCTCAGGGAGAGCTTCTTACTTTGCCTGATGTGCTTTAATTTGCTCAATGCTGCCATTGTTTGGGCTACTCTGGCAAGAATTTCTGGCTTTGAGCCTTCGTCGGATATTATGGCCCCTAGATACTTGAAGGTGAAGACTTCTTCGAGTTTTTGCCCGTTTATCCGAATCTCGCTTGTGAATTTACTATTAGCCATAACCTTGGTCTTTTCTGCGTTGATTTCCATGCCGTACGCCTTTGCTGTTTTCTCTAGCTTTGCGAGGAATTCTTTTAGTTCGTCCTCGCTACCAGCTAGGCCGTCAATGTCATCGGCGAAGCGTAGGTTGGTTATACTTCTCCCTCCGATGCTGACTGTTCCGACATGGTCTTCTAGCACATCTGTCATGATCCTTTCAAGGAAGAGGTTGAAGAGGATGGGGGAAAGTAAACATCCTTGTCTGACACCAACAGTGGTCTTGAACTAATCTCCCAGCTTGCTGTTGAAGAGTACTGCGCTGGTTGCTCTGTTGTAAAGGTTCTTGATCACTTCAATTATTGTTTGCATTTATGTTGAATTTGTGCCCACAGTGCCGCATGCCACACTCTGTCGAACGCTTTTTAAAAGTCTATAAAGACATGATCGAGGTCACTCTGGTGTTGGAGATGTTTTTCACAGAGAACTCGCAGGTTAAAGATTTGCTCCGTTGTGCTTCTTCCTGTTCTGAAGCCCGCTGCTCTTCTGAAATGATTTGCTCTGCTTGTGGTTTCAGTCTGTTCAATATGATCATAAGCATGACTTTGCTGGGGTGACTAATCAGGCTGATTATACGGTAGTTCTGACACATCTGTAGATTACCCTTTTTTGGGAGCGTGATAACCAGCGATTGCGTCCAGGGGGTTGGCCATTTCCCTGTCTGCCAGATCTTGTTGCACATGTTAGTTAGGATGTTTATTACGGGGTCACCTCCTGCTTGAATCAGTTCGTCCGGAATGTTGTCCACTTTAGCTGATTTCCCCTTCTTCAGTTTTTGTACAGCCAGCTCCACCTCGTCGAGGAGAATAGAATGCATGTCTGTGTTAGTTGACTTTGGGCAGTTGAGCACCGACGCATCGCCTTTGGAGTCTTCATTGTACAGCTCAGAACAGTATTCGGTCCATCTTCTGTGATACATTTTGCGGATTTATCTTGTATGGTTGAGATACGACCTTGTTTGGTGGATGTCAAGTCTTTAACAATTTTGTAAGCCTTCCTTGAATTGTTCCTTAGTAGATTTTCATCGATGTCAGAGCATTGTTGTTCTATCCATTCCTTTTTTGCTTTTACCATATCTTTCCTGATCTTTTTATTGATTTCTCTGTATCTGGGTGCTCCTTCTGCAGTATTCTTTACGCTCTTAAGTTTTTAAAAGTGTTGGGGAGGGGTTTAAAAATGTGGAAGTTGTTTTTTTTGGGTAGAGAATACGAGGAAAGCATTGTGACATCACATTCATGTGTAGCCGTTAACTGTCAACAATAATGATAACAATAATGATAACAATAATGCAATATACTCACATGTAATGTCAGAAGAACATGAGCCCCCAGCGTCGGATTGTCTAACATCTTTGGCTTGGGGGTCGGTGTTCCCTGGAAAGCCTTCCGGTAACCTTTCTGGAAGAAGTCTTTGATGATATTGAAGAGGATGCAGAGGACGTAATATTCAGTCGTAGTCCACATCTTATTTTGGTGCACCTAGACCATGTTACCCAGGGACATCCCTGGTTTGACCTCCTCACCCAAATGCGAGGATCGCTTCTGTATTGAGGTTTAAAAGCATCCAACACAAAAAAGATATTCTGATGTTTTAATTCTTCCTATTCTGAGATTTTAGTATCATTACTCTAGACCAGGGGAAGCTAGACCTTCAGTAATTAAGAGCCATTTTAAAATATAAATACATTGTTGAGAGCCGCATTGAAGCACTGTAGGTCATTAAACCTGGCTTGGAAATCCTCCAGTAATCCTTGTAACGTATCTCTCATAAATTGTATGCGAGCTGTATTGTGAACACAGAAAAGCCGCAAGCGGCTCGCAAGCCGCGGTTCGGCACCGTTGCTCTAGACCAGGGATGAGTAAGCTATTTCTACGGTCAACTGCATTGAAAATTTTATTGCTAGTGAGTATAACCATGCTCTTGTCATTTTATTTAACATTCACACTATTTCACACTCTATTACCCATGCGCATTACATTTTAAAATACAAATTGAAACAATTTCTAATTTGAAATAATTTGAAATCACTATGATTTTTATTTTATTTTAAATGAATCAGTACAGCTGTTTAAAAAAAAATGTACAATATACTCCAGCTTATAAGATGACTTTTTAACCCTTAAAGTCTAATAAAAAGTCCAGGGTCAGCTTATACGCCGGGTATTGTCTTATACGCTGTTCTTTCATACGACCATATTAAGGAACAAATATTGTCATTGTACTCTCATAAAGTAACTTAATTAAATCCTTGACCATTTAAACAGTGATGATAGCCAAGCTAAATAAACCATATCTTTTAAAAAACATTAAGATATAATGACAAATCCAAAATTATTAGTTTCTGATAATGTCAAGCAGAGTAACAGTGTAGTACAAATCAGCATTTGGTGGTATAACCCTTCCAGCTCCACTTTGGCCATAGCCATAATCTGATGTGATTGTCAGCTTGGCCTTAGCTCCTTTATTCAGCTGCAAAATAAATGAAAAATTTTAAAGACAATGACACGAATGTGGTGAGGAAAAAAAAAGAATCATGACCGTATGCTATCAACACAACTTGACACAAGGACTACTTTGGTTTTGGTTGAAGAATCTTGTATTAAAGACTGTTTGGTCAAAACAGTTTGCTGCTCCTTTAAATTATTAACCAACTCTTGGCAATTCCTTTTTCTCTATTCGGTCATTAAATTGTGCTGCCAACGCTCGTGAAGGAATATTTAGTGGTAAAATCGTTATTAAAAACATGACATACGTTCTCAATCTTTCTTTTTTTGGCAGCAGTCATGGTTAAATTGTCTATTCGCTTTTAAATTACAATTTTAACAAAACCGCCAATACTTAAATAGGTAAACAAAAGCCACTTCCGTTTGAGCTTAAATGCAGTTTCGGATAAGGATGTTTACAATTAATGACTAATGACCACTAATCCATTCTGGTGCCATAAAACAGATTTGCTTTAATATCCATATATTTAATCAAATACTCGGAATATTTTTTTTAAAATGTAGCAAAAATTCTTTTTAAAAAAAAGAAAATTAACATCGACATAAGATCGGAACATGAACATGTCCATGGGCTGCATAATATGCCGTGGCGGGCCGCATGCGGCCTGCAGCCCTTAGTTTGCCCACCCCTGTCTTAGCCTATACATTGCCATTGTGTGTATTATTTTTTGGGTATATTTTTGTGATGCATTAATTTTGATTTAAATATTAAATTATTATTATTAGGGTAATTTGTTTTGTCAATCTAAGGGAGCGTATATATAAAAAATACTTTAGATCCTGTGATAAGATATTTTGTTACCTCATTTCGTGAAAATCAAATTAAATGATTTAGATGTGTCACTAGATTAGAGTTATCATATTTTTTATTTTGATTTTAAGATTTTCTCTTTTGTATTAATAGATACATAGATAGATTACATAGATACATTATTACAACATACATAATTCCCATAGTACATGTAATGTAATGCTGCGATGGATGTAATGCTGTTAGGTTCAATAGTGCGCACCAAAAATTACTGCACCAAATATAACTCTTTTTGAATGTTCCGCATAAAATTGTTCAATATGATGATAAATGAATCAAATAAAAATAAATAAAATAAATGAAAGTTATGTATTACTTTATTTTTTAATCTGATGTGTATTTATTTTGAAAACTTCCGTCATTTTTGACGGATGATACGCTAGGTGATAAATAATTATATCGATGCATTACATGAATTGCTAAATTGTTTGATTCATATAATTGAAGATTTGGTATCATATTTTTTTAAAAATTCAAACTAACTTTACTTCTGTAAAACATGGATTACTATATCTATATATATATTTCTTCTAAACGACCATATGCAAATGAGCATGACGAATGACCCTCGCTGGGGTTAAAAATCACAGTTGGCAAGCGTGGTGGGATGAAAAGAAAAAGAAAGGGGGGGGGGTGGGTGGCATCAAAGCTTCTTGTGTTCACTTGCCGTTCAGGTGCGCTTTTCCTTCACTGAATAATATGATTGGTGGTGTAGTGGTTATCACGTCCACCCCGCATGTGGAAAGTCCTGGGATCAAACAGCTGGAAAATTTAACAAATTTTTTTTTAAAAATGTTTGTTTCTGCCCTTTCTTTTCCCCTTTTCCAACATGACTAAGGCTGTTCAACTATAATCAGATTTAAAAGCGACAATCGGTTTTAAATTTCCCAAACCGATATTGGAATTTGATTCGGCCGGATTTATGAAGTGAAATCCAGCCGAAGCCGGATTTATAAAATTTGCCGGATTCCAGATTTGCCGGAGATATAATTAATATATATTTTATCGCAAGCCCGATTTGGCTGAATTTATGAAGCAAATTTCTGCCGGAGCCGGATATTTAAATATGGCCGGATTACGGATTTGCCGGAGCCACAGGTGAAATCCGGTACAACCATAATTTCTATGAAGTAAGCTATAAACAATAATCGGTTTAAAATCGTCGTTTCATAATCGACAATCGGTTTGCCAAAAAGAACAACACTCAATTAACAAACCAAACGATGACTAATCGTCGCTAGGGTCGGCCAATCACAGTTTATGTTTAAGGGATGGTAGTAATAAAGGGTGGGGGGCGAGTAACAATAACCTCAATGTGCATGTCTCCACGACTCGATATTTTTTCATAACTTCGTGCTGCTGTTTGTGTCTGTACTCTCACCCCCACCCCCCCGTTATTTGCACTATCTATGATGAGCAAAGCTGCGGCGTATGCTACGCCGCGGGTCGTTCTTGTAAAGAATATACCACTATAGCTAAAGAGTTAGGATTAATTGGAAAAGAAATTAAAGATTTTGTCGAAGAGAAAGTCAAAGAAGAAGAGAAGCAAATAAATGAAAAAGAAGATTGATTTGCTAGAAGAGAACTTGAACAACTTAAAACTGCAAGTTGATCTAGAAAGCAAAAGCTACAATCCTGGTAATGACGCAAATGAAAAGTTAACACTGATGGATATAATCAAAGTTAGAAAATATGATAGCAAGAAAGAAAAAAAGGATCTTATCTGGACTATTTTGAATCCTTAATGGCCATGAAAGGTTATGAGGCAGAAGAGTGTCTAGCAATACTGATGCCTCAACTAACTGGAGAAGCATGCGAAGCTTACAACAGCATATCCAAAGAGGACAAAAACCTTTATAAAAATGGCAAAAAGGAACATCTATGTCATTTCGGGAAGTCAGAGAATGATTATAGAAAGGAATTTCATGAGATGGGAATTAAAATGGACAAAGATCCTCAGATTATAGTACATGAAGCACAAGTTAAATTAACGAAATGGCTGGAGCTTACAGCAATAAACGCAATCAATCCAAAGACCATACTAGACATGGTATTATTTGAAAAATTCCTATAGAACGCAACACTAGCTCTACTCACGTATTTAACTGATAAGAAAATTCGTACCCAAACAGAGCTAACAAATGCATTACGCACATTCAAGGACTCACATCCTAATGTAGAAATGGATAAAATACAAGATATCTTTGCAGCAGTACAAAATAAAACAAACAGAAAAAAGACAAGGAATGAGATGCCAGTGTCTTCCGAACCCAGGCAACAGACAAACTATCTGCTGGTACTGTAGCAAGAAAGGACATATAGCGAGGCATGTTACTACAACAGATAGCAACCAGATAGGGTGTCACCTTATGGCAGGCCCACACGAAAGAAAACGGAAGAAAGATGTAGACAAGGTCACATGCAAATGCAGTAAAGGCAAATGCAGACGATCATGGAGAGGCAGAGTTAATTATAACCCTAGATACAGAGATTATGATCAACCATGGAGAAAGAAAGACAACCAAGACGTGGATGATAGAGGAAAGATGAAACAAGAAGCAACAAGATCTGGTGACACTGCAGCCACTATAGACAGTCACTGAAAGCTTAAATTCTACCCAGTTTATATCAATAATAGGAAATGTGTGTGCCTTCGCAATTCAGGGTGCACAACAATTGTGGCACACAGCAGAATCGTAGAAGAAGAAGAAAATGATTGCCAAAAAGACGCACTGATTATGGCTGATGACACAAAAATAGATTGTCCAACTGCTACTCTTACCCTTAACTCAACCTGGTTTCAAGGTGAAGTTCGAGCGAGAGTTTTGAAAGATGTTATTTGTGATCTTATCATAGGCAATATTGAAGGTGTAGTTGACAATTCCAACGAAATGTCTAAGACATGGTGTGACAACTACTAATTATGTGCCAGTGTACAAACCAAAGCCACCACGAAAAGAAAAGAAAATATAGACATTGAAGTTGATGAGAACATTGAAATAGGAAGCCATTTAATGTCAAAGCAAGAATTCAAAAAACTACAAGAAGAAGATAAAACAGTAATGGAAATAAAAACGAAACTCATCAAAGACAGTCAAACAGGCCACAACAAACATTACAAGCTAGATAGAGGCATATTAGTAAACAATTTACAAGCAGGCGCATGAAAAAGTGTGGTTATTCCTGAAAATTTGCAATAAACCATTATAAAAATGGCACATGACAGCCTTTCAGGGGGACACATGGGCGCCTCGAAAACAATTGCTACCATAGCAGAGAACTTTTACTTGCCTAAGATGGCTAAGTACATAAAAGAATACATTAAGAAATGTACAATGTGTTTACGACGCAATCATCAAGATGGAAAGCACAATTGTCTGACAAGGTGAACTTCTTATTTGAGAAAATTGCCATAGACCTAATGGGACCATTCAAAAAGATGTCAAAGAAAAAACATATGTATGCACTAACCATAGTAGAAATAGCCACCAGATGGACTGAAGCTATTCCACTGAAACGAATAGATGCAGAAAGTATATGCACTGAGTTACTCAATGTTTTCAGCAGATATGGTTTTCCCCAAACCATTCTTTCAGACAATGGCAGCCAGTTCAAAGGGCAGATGACAAAAGCTATTATGAAAATGCTAGATATTACGCAGGTGCACAGCACAATTTACCATCCACATTCAAATCATCATCATCATCAGTCCCGTGACCGTTGTGGTCGTTGGGGGGAGCGCATGGACACATCAACAGATAACGATCTCCACATATGCCTATTTTAAGCGGCGGCCAATAATTCATGCAATTTCATCAAATGGGGGGATTGAAAGACTAAAAAAAAACAATCAAGAATATGCTATTAAAAGTTACAGTGGACCATGAAGACAAATGGCATGAATGTTTACCTTTAGTACTATTTGCATACTACAACAGCAAGCATGAAAGTACAGGTTTCAGTCCTTTTGAACTAATGTTTGGTCAAAACCCTGCAAGTCCTTTGAAAATTTTCAAAGAAAGAATCATAAGCAAACAAGATGCCATACAGGACATATGTCAGAAACCAGAGATAAAATACTCTACAGTATTGAAACAGCAAAACAAAGACTAATCAAGCAAAGTACAAGACTCTTCTGAGTAATCAAAAATAAAAAAGAGGCAATTAAAAACATTTGAACCAGAACAACAAGTATTAGCGTTGTTGCCAAACACAAAGAATGAAAACACATGGGAAGGTCCCTACAAGATTGAAGAAAAACTTAGTGATGTGACATATAGTGTTAATATAAAAGAACATGTGAAAAAACAGCACATGGATAAACTAAGAGCATATTGTGACTATAAAGAAGAAAGACAAACAGTAAATGTCATCAGCAAAGAGAATGATGAAAATGATATGGGTACAATGAAAATATATAATCTGATATACCAGATATTATGAAAGATAGAGTGATGAAAATGTTTAAGTTTACAAAATACAAAGATGTCATCACAATTGAAACATAGGACACAAAAACTGTGACTCACAAGATACAACTGTTAGAACATGAACCTTTCAAGACTAAAGTAAATCCTATTCCCATGGCATATAGAGACACAGTAAAACGGGAAATTGACTACCTACTGAAAGGAAAATAAAACAAACCCGTAAAAACAAAGTTTTTGACTATAAATCCCTTATATAAGAGACATAACTGAAAGTATTGATTATTTTCAAATGCTACAAACATTTACAGACTGAAACCTAAATTATCTCCCATGGCTTTAAAACTGTGGGAAGGGGGAGGGGGTGTGGACTAATGAAAAATACATGGTTACCGCTATCAGGCGGTTTAACCGAGGGGTTGGTGAACAGTGGTAAATTATCTCATTTGGGGTAAAAAGGGAACTCTTGGGTGTAATGCTGAATCATTGTGGGTATATAAAATTCGCTAGAATCCGTTCCTTTTGGGTTAACAATAATGTTAAAATAAACTTTTATAATTTTAATTGTTAGGTATCCGATTGAACCGGTCCGTTTTTTAAAAACTTTTAACCGGCCTTCAAAAGAAAAAAAAACTGTGTTAACATCCTTAGATTATATTTTATTTTAATGCATACAAATTAAACATTGACTATTAATCCTCACGATTAACTTATTTTGTTTAGAAAAAAATATTAAATATAATATTTTAAAAATGTATTTTTTAAAAATCCCTCAATTGACTGACGGGCATCCCATAAGAAAGAGGTCGGCGAACAGGGGTAAATTACCTCATCTGGGGTCAAAAGGGAATTCTTGGGGGTAATGCAGACTCATTTGGGACATATAACATCCACTAGATGTATTAAAAAACGTAATGTGTACATGTACGCTTGGAACATATGTCCACTATTGAACCAGTTCCTTCCAGAAAATGCATTTTTAAAAAATTTGACAACCATGTAGATTTCTTACCTACGTACTATACGAAGTCACCTAAATCCACCCTACATTCATTTATATTGACACGAGTGACAATAATCTTAATCCACATGACTTGACTGTATCAAATATCCTTTCTGTGATATTTAAAATTAATGCCTTAAAAACTGAGCTAAGAAGAAAAGTTGTTTTGTGCTCCTCTCGAATTTCGATGTCAAGAATTTGATGCAGTCAATAAAGTTAATGAATACTTTGAATAATTTTAAATGGGCACATTTATCATTATACCTAGAATGGCCAGGGGCGTTTGACCAAAAACCAATCGAACAATTATATCAAACTTCAAACGTTTATAATTCTATCAAAGGATATTCCGTGTCGTTTTGACTTAAAATATCTACACATAATCCTATTCAGATTATTTGTAGACACTTGTCATGCTTGTAAAACTCCCTATTTGCATTTTTGGGGAAGGGGGGGGGGTGCTAACGACACTCCCCCAAAACCCCGAGTCATGTGAGCAGGACCTCGAGTCTGGGGGGGGGGTGGGGGTAACGCACGCATTAACTTGTATATTTTGGGGTAACGCGCAAAAAAAGTTTGCCGACTCCTACTGTGAGAGAACCAAACGGAGCTGCGGTTACATCACAAATGCTTTGATGTCAACATCAAACGAAGCAGGGTAACAATTTATACGTTATCTCGTGGGTTCTCAAACTTAAGGATTATAATTAGATTTAATTTTCATGTCTTGATAACTTACGCCAACCGGCGTCTAATGGCCTACCGACAGGCACTTTGAGAAACACTGATTTATAAAAATAAAAAAAGGCATTAAATAAATTGTTAATGACCAAATATTTCAGTGGAAGTTTTATTTAAAGTTAATCTTTTGATGTGACGTCACATTTCTTCAACCCCCTCATCACGCATCGTCACAAAAGTGTGACCCACCCCCCCCCACCCCTAGGTGCGTGACGTCATTCTTGGACGGCCCCTTAGACCAAAATAATAATTCTAAACACTAGAATTAACATGGTTATCGTTAAAGTCACCTGAATAGATAACACATGTAATTTGACACGCCAAAAAGTTGCTGACCCCGACCCCATTATTGAGTCTTTTGATTTTAAGGGAGATTATTTCCATAAATAACTTATGCAACTTTTAGAATGACTGGCAGGTAGATGCAACTTTTAAAGTTACTTTGGCAGGTCAATGCAACTTTTAGAGTAATATTGGCGTTTCTATGCAACTTCTAAAGTGACATTGTCGGGTCTATGCAACTTTTAGAGTGACATTGTCGGGTCTATGCAACTTTTAGAGAGACATGCGGGTCTATGCAACTTTTTGAGTGACACTGGCGGGTCTATGCAACTTTTAGTTTTCTATGCTATTTTTAATGTTATTTTTGTGTGGCCTGGAACGGATTAAGTACTTTACATGTATACAAAAAATCCCAGATACCAATACGAAAGCCACCCCAGAACGGATTAATTTCGTATCTCGAGGTACCACTGTATGAAAATTGATAAACACAATGAGAGTATTAGAATTTATAAAATGCTACAAAACTTTTCAAGATCCAATAGAATAAGTCAGTAGATATAAACATGTCCAAATTGGTTACTATACATACTTTGGTTTTCTCATGGAAAAAAAAGAGTCACCCATACGCCTAACATTGTTAATTTTTAAAAATTAGTAAATACATTTTTAAAAAAAAGTTATCTTAACATTAAACTTCTTTTTTGCCACTTAATAGTACCAACATTATTAGCAATAATGTTGGGAATAGAAGACTAAAAGTAAAAGAATTACTTTAACTACAGTATTAACATCAGAGAAAAATAACACTTATTATTAAGTTTCTTTTATATAAATCATGTTTAGCTTTATCAGTAAAATTAAAAAGAATCATCTATGTATTAATAATAAAATAATTTTAAATTTTCATTTAATGGAAGAACATGTTGATATCAATATTTAGAAATAATTTTTAAGATTTATTCCTTAACACTATTAAGTCTTTTAATGATTTTCTTATTTTAGAAAACTCATAAACCAATAACCATGAATGCATTTCTGAACTATTAAAATCTTTAGTAACAATAAAGTAGGAAATGGTTATGGAATAAAAGTTAATTTTTTATATTTTTTAAATTGGAGATAAGTTGCTCTACAATGTGATGAAATAAAGTTGAATATTCTCCCTTTGTCTTAACTGCCATACTGTGTTGTCAGAATTTAATTCTATATATCCTTGATCACGATGATGTTAAATTGAAAATCATCGCTTTCATTACATTTTTGTAAATTGATAACCAATAAATCTGAGAATCAGCTTTTTAAAATAAGACCCACCTCCATAAATAATGCTAATGTTTTAATTAGGAAAATAGGAAAGTTAAATGTGCACAAGTGTTTTACATATGATTTTTTATCAGTATCAGTGATAGTCACCAATATTTATACAACCCAATACAAAAATTAAATGAAGATATTTCTCTTTTACCCCTGTGTAATTTTTTACATTAATATGAAACCTAAATTTATCTTGTTCCATTATATATAGTCTTCAAGTTAAAAAAGATGAGGGTTTCAAGAACTATTATTTTAAGTAAGCTTTTTTAAAAAAAAACAACCAAGCTATGTTTGGTAATTACATAACTGTATGCATCAGTTGTTAGAACTTGTAATAATAGTATTACTTTGAGTACTCCAACAGTAAATATTTTCAATTTACTGTTGGGGAACAGAATTAATTTAATGTTAATTAGTAAATAAATTATGCAAATAGCTGCTTATTCAAAGGAGGTTACTTCTGTAAATTAATTTCATTGAATTTTATATGAAATTGCTTTACGTATCTCTAATTTTATTATTTAGACTCTAATGAGAGATTTAATAAAGTATTTTTGTTAATATTCACAAAATTTAGATGTTATAGCCAATTTAGAAAACAGATTTTTGTAAACCAGCTAATATACTGGACTGACTTTGAAATTTTACCTTCAAATTAGAGTATACAAAATATCTTACGTGCCATTGTCAAGAGAGAAATATTTTAACTCACCGGGAAGAAAGAAGACTTAATTAATTCAAGACAAGTTAATTTATTCAAGTTTTTAAAGTTTAAAGATATCAAGGCTAAAATAAAAGCTTTAATTGGAATATTGTCTTAAATAGTGCAAGGTGTTAAAATAGTTTCTTTAAAATTAAGTTAATAAAATAAATTAATCAAGACGAATACACCTTTATTTTGGCTATTGAGCATGGTATGGCTGAAAACATTGATACCTGAAAGATTGAGAGCCGTCGATAAATGACTTCACGAACCTAGAAGGGGGGTCACACATTTATGACGATGTGTGACGAGGGAGAGGGGGTGGTTAAGGAATGTGACGTCTTATCAAAAACGCGCAACTTTAAAAAAAAATTATTTAAATATTTGATTACTTACAATTTATTTAATGGCATTTAAATGTCTTTACATGTGTTAGAGTGCAGCCTACACTAAATACATGCTTAAAATTTGAAGCTTGATACTTCTTTCAGAATTTAAGCAACTACTTTATTTTATTTATTTTTTTGGTTTTGAGATTACAGCTTCTCAAATTGAATGAGGTGAATTCGCATTAACAGAAACATTATCAGACCACAGTCGATTAAATTTATTTTAGTTAAATATATCTCCTAACTACAATGAAAATTTAAAACAAACTAAGTAATTAAACTGGCTCTTTAAAATCATTGCACTTTGCTAATGCAATAGAAGCAGAAATACATAATTCTTTCTTACGAAGCACTTGGAAACAAAAAAAATAAAACAATATATAAATTTATCTGATTTCATTTTAATTACACAGATTTTTGTTTCAACAGCATTTATGCTCTAGTCTCTCATTTTACTCATCCACCCTTAGAATTAAATTCAATGCTATGTTTTTACTACATGATTTTCTGATAAATTTCTTAATGAGCCAATGACTGTTAACACAGAACTGTCAGAGGGTGACACTGTCTGAACACTGTCTTCAACTTCCATATGATCAACTGTTTCCCCATTCTGGTCTGCACCACTTTGGCAGGGGATGGGCACGGTGTGGTTCTCAGCAACTGTGAAAAGGAGATCCAAGGAGCCCATGATTTCTTGCACACTGGTCATCAGCTTCACTTCACTGTTGACTACTTCTTTGATCTTGACCAGCAAAGACACAAGGGGACCACTGTTCATCAATGCCGACAGTCCATAGATGTCTGTCAATAGTTACAAAGTTAAAGTTATTGTAAAGAAATGAAAGCTGCTTGAAATTGAACATGCAATTTTGACAGATTCAGAATTACACTTTCTGTAAGTCTTCCCATTTTATTTATGTCTATTTTTGAGAGTTGAAGATTTGTTCTTGATCGATAAAAAGATATAAAATATTTTTTTAAATACATCCAAAATGAAAATGCATTACCAAATTCAAAGAAAGACTGGGTAGAGATATGAGCTCTTTAATATGCAAAAGATTTTAATTCGAATGTTAACAAAAATTAAAATTTAGCTTGATTTTAAAAAAAATTAAATCAAGTATTGTTTGTGTCTTTCTTTGTGTGTTGCGCTCACATTTTACGCACTATTATCAAAATTTTAACATTCTAATCTTTAAATTACTGAATAATAAAAAAAATGGTTAATTACAAAAGGCTTACAAAATTCAACTCTATCAGGGGGAAGCAATCTATTAAAAAAAATTAATGTACATGTAATATGTGATCTCCCCTACATACAACTCAACTAACCTTGTGCATGTAGAAACATTTAAACAAACAGCAAAAGCTTTATCCACAAATTGGCTTTTTAAGAAGAAAGAACATTTTGTAAAGCTATGACTCGAAACATTTGTCTGACTTATGTCAAAAACTTAATTGCATTGTCCTACTATTTTCCTCTGTGAGGTGGATTTTAAATTAATTAAATACTTACCTAAGATCAGATTGAATACATCCAACAAGGTGGTCATAAACTGGGGATTGCTGAAATTTCTGTGAATGCAAAAATCAAATGGTTATATTCCTAATCCACACACATATATTATTTTTATTACCATCAATCATTTGTGTGATTTATTCACTAACAAGTGCTGAAGAAATCTTGTTTATTTTATGTGATGTAAAATGCATTCTTCTACATGTAACACACAAATTATTCACTGCAAAACAATTTGAATAAAGGGAATCTAAGTTAACTATGGCATTTGTATCGCAATGAGTAGTATTAGAAAAAGATTTTTTGATGTGGGTATTTGAAGAAAATTTTTTTAAAACAAAATGATTCTTTTAAAATCTTTTATGAACAGATTTTTTAGTTCAACAGTGTTGAGGGAAAAAAAACTATTTTAAAAGTTTTCATTGCGTTTTTCTAAAACTCATTATTTCTGCAGATAATGGCTTTGTTTTATTGCAAAAAATTTTTTTTTAAAAAGTTAATTTTGAAGATGTGGATTTATGATGAGGATTAGTGGTGCCAAAAATTTATTTTTAAACACAATTTGTATCACAGTAAGATTTTTGGCAAAGTAGTTGAGTAAATTTTTCTCATAATTCCTTGCTGTCAATGTGTGTCAAGGTCAACAAATAGTGTAGAAAAATCAAGATGAATTTAGATAATAATCACTTGCACATCCCAAAAATGCCAAAGAGCTTCCAAAACCAGCTCCATCTCTCATTAACAGTCAGGTATTTACAAATTTTCAAACACTGTAATTGGCATCTAGAGAGCGACTTCATCTGCAAACAATATTGGCCCAGAATTTATTTCCTGTATCTCTGTGCAGCACAATGTGCACTTCCTGTGGTGCTCTCCCCTTCATCCATGAAGGCTAATGGTTTGCTCAGGTGAATGATTCAGCTTCAATTTCAAGCTAATGGTGTGGAATTTCCTCGTAATTACATGCAATACATTTCATATATACACATCCACCAGAGAGGTCTTGATGGGCATACCAGATATATAAAGGTATGACAAAAAAACTGGATATTGTGGCTTTTGCCAGACACAATTTTAAATAATTTTTTGTCTCATAAATTAAGGAAAAAATATTTTAAAGATTTGTTGTTTAACAGGATTGCTTCACAAGGAAATCTATATTTATTAAATTTCAAATACAGTGGGGCCCGCTTAAGTCGACGGCCTCGGGGCATGAAAAATGGCGCCGAGATAACCGATCACCGACTTAAACGAAAACCAATATGGCGGCAAAATATTAACATGCGCTTGAAATTTCTTTATAATTATTTACATGATGTGCGTTAATTAGTGATGGGACGGTTAATGATTTAATATTTAATCAGAATTGTATCGGAATATCGGGACCCTAATATTTCTTCAATCTTTCCTAAGGTTAAGACCGTTAATTTTTAAGGACCGTTTAAATATAATGTAATGGGGGTGAGACTGCAATCAATTTAAATATAACCCAGGGTTCCCACTCAGTCGGAAATTCTCTTAAAATAATTTTCCCGGTCTTGAAAGTCGGAAAATAGTCGGGAAAAGTTATGACTTGTCGGGAATTTATATACATTGTATATATATATATATATATTTTGCAGAAGTAAAAGTAAAATGACTTTGATTACGTCTCTGTGGTCATGTTTCGATTCAATTTAATTTTTTTAAAAAAGTTACCAGTTTATAATTGTCTGCGCATGCGTTAAAAGTCAAATTTTTCGTCTCGCCTCATGGCGCGTGTTTGCGATGCCCGTCGAATCAGCAAATTTAAAAAAAATAAACATATCAATATGGTAATTTTAAGTTTAATGCTTTTGACGTGCAGGATATCTGTCACTATGAGACCGCACTCCAATTTCCTCCGTCAATCAAATGATACGTGTAACTTGTAATATAAATAGTCACAAATGCGGCCTTGACCGTATCAGAATTCAACCTACAACAGTGATGATGTGAATATTATATATCTACTAGAATATTAAGAAAATGATTTGATTTCAGCGTCACATGCGTGTTAGTCACAGTCACGTATCTTACTGGTAACAAAGCAACAACAAACTTTTAAAAGAATAATAATAATTTTTTATTCAATTATATAAAAACCACCATCGATTCTCGATACAAACCTTTATTTTCTTTTCTAAAGATATTCATTTATCTTAAAAAATAAAATGATTAATGCATCAGAAAATGAATTAAGTTTAATAATAATATAACATGCACAGCGAAATAATGACGGATTAAAGACCACTATCGCCATTTTCCAGTCCCTCTGGTGAATACATACTCAATCTAACGGAATCAAATTGAAAGTAAAAACATCCAGTAATTTTTATTGAAATCTCGTAGAATCACACAATAGCCAGAAGTCTTGAAGAAAGCGAGATGTCAACACTGTTTTGAACTAAAAATGCCAAAGTGCATTGCTAGGCGAACAGACGGGGATCGAGCTAACCGAACGTTAAGTTGCAAATTTGGCACTCTTTTGTGCTCGAAATATTAGGGCTTGGTGACTTTAAAAAATCGAATTAACCGCTGAAAAAATGCAAAGACAAAGAGAGAATTGGTGGTTCCAAAAAAAACGTCGACTTAATAGAGCTGGCGAGTTAACCAGGGCTCGAGTTATGTGGGCACCACTGTACTAATCATTCTAATGTGGATATCACAACAAATGAAAGGAACACCTACATATACAAAGGTCAATTTCAAGTCTCAAATCAGGTGTTATTTTCATAAAGGATCATCACCATCATTAAAGTAAACAATACAACAATCTGATACAAATCAACCCATATTTTCAGTAACTCGAAACTTAAAAAAAGGAATCTGCTTACTTGCGAATAAACTGCAGAACTGAGTGAAGGCTTTTGTCATCTCTGCCAGCGAGCGCATTTCGGATGTGACCCCTGCGAATTAGTTCTTGCATGACAGAAACGCAAACTTCTGGTGTGTGTGTCCTTATTTTGGCCTGTTGAGAAATAAAATAGCAAAAGCAATGATTTATTACAAGCTTTTATTTAACTCACACTGTTTGTATGTTGTATCCGTCAAATCTTGTAACGTAAAATTAAACCACTTCTGATTGTCCTAGAGATCTCAAAATTTTTAGACATGATGTCAAAAAACAAATGCTTTAGTGAGTGAGCTTTTTGTTAGCTTGGTCTAGAGATGCTGCAAAGTGACAGTTGTAGAATGTGACCCTGCATTTATCATATGGTACTCAAAATAGATTTTTTGTGCCAGTTTAAATTAAAAAATGTGAAAACTCAGCCATCTGCACAAACAGTGGCCACTGGTTGTTCACTCATTCTAAAAGATATGGATGTGGATTATGCAATGCTGCAGATTTCTGTCACGCAGGATGTATACAAATATGAAAATACCAAAATGTAATGAGTCTTTAGGGGGCAGAAAAACAAATTAAAGCAATCCTTATTTACTTATTTCCATTATCATATTAGAACATTCTAACACTCATAGGCCCCCATGGTCGCCAATGATCTACCAAATGCTGGGCAATGCATATATAAGGTAGCCTGTAAAATGAAATGGTTTTATCTTATGATAGTAAAATGAAAAGAAGATGCTACTAACCTCCAATGCTGAATCTAAGGCCTTTGAGTGGTTAAAGGATTTCAGGTGTTTGTCATAAGGAGCAAGCAGCTCCCTCTTCCGCAAGTTGACAACAAGATCAGTCTGTAAGTGTAAGCAGGGAGCATTAGAACTAAAACAGTACGCTGTATACCTGTTTTATGTTGTGCTCCACATGAGATGGAGGTAGACTTAAACTTAAAGAAAGTAACAGAAATAACAGTTTAACATTTTTTATTACAGAAGTGATGTCACACTCACCCATATCTTGTTACAGGGCCAGTATTCCACCCTGGAACAATAGGGCACTGAGCCAGAGACCTTTACTCTAGTTTGATATCTAATGCACAGTTCCTTTCATAAGAAAACTGCTTTACCATGGAGGTCACAAAACACTAAATAATGAGATCACACACTCTCTCACTCTCTGAGTTAACACTTTTAGAAACAGTTGAAAAGTTTATGACCTTTCCCTCCCAATGCCTTTTAACTTGATAATAATACCTGTTAACTTTATAATGCTATTCCAAAACTCCTGACTGAACCTAGTAAAAAAAATTATGGTTTAAAAAACGAACACGCCAGATGACATCCCATAAGTTTTTGTAAATATTTTACAAAAAAAACTGCAAGTACGGAAATTTTGACACACTCCATCTGTCTTGTGGCTGACATGAAATTAGGGGAGACCAATCAGGTATAGATCCTCACATTAGTTTTTGCTAATGCTGCCTCAGACATTATTTATGTATAATTATACATATTTTTATGTTATATTTCTAGCATTCATTATTACTTTAAAAAAACCTTGATTCCTTTTTAAGGCACTTTTTTCGCCCCAAGTTCATGTAATTGATTTCCTGCCAATTAGTTAACTAAATTCATTTTAAAAAAAAACTCATTAAAGAAGTAAATTCTGCAGTGATCCTTGAAATCATATGAGTGCACTTAAAACTTAAAATGTATAAATAGATGGTTAAGTAAAATTTAAGCTTTTTTTATCAGTAAAGGAATCACAAGAAAAATTCATTTGAGAAATTAATCAACTTGTTAAGTAGTTGCTAGAACTTTGACGATTAAATTACATTTCTGGACGATTTGCTTAGTACAAAATGTATGTTTACCGGACATGAATAGTGAAAGTTTGTAAACATTAGTGTGGTCCAAAAAACCATTGCAAGAAATATAAATGCTTGCATACACAGTAATACACACCTTTGTGGGTACAAATGTTCTTGCATGATGTGCATGTCCCCTGAGTTTCAGGTTCTTGGATGGCTTGTATTTTTTTTGTTTTTCCTCCACCTCCTGTTTCCTCTTTTGAATGGAGAGCATCTTGTCTGCCATCCCCACGACTAGCAGCTGGTCGTCGGGCTGTGGAAGAGGAGCAGAAAGTCAACGCAATTGGACATAATCCAACGAACATAGAGGCATTTTAAAATTCTTAAGTCATTTACATTATAACAGCCGAAAACTTCAACAGCAGAAAAATCCATGGAATTTGATTGTCCTGCTAGGAATGGGATTCAATATTAGTTCCCTTGATTTAATTAAAAAGCATAACAAAATTGTCTTGAAAATACTGAATTCAACTTAGAAAACAAAATCTAATGTTTTATTATTTTAAATATATATATATATTATATATATATATATTATATATATTATATATATATATATATTATATATATTATATATATATATATTATATATATATATATTATATATATATATATTATATATTTTATATATATATATATATTTTATTTGCCACCACATAAAATTACAACTGATTATGTATCGACAGAGGTTGTTTTCAATTAGCATTACCCATTATACGCTTACCTTACACTGGTACCTTATCACAGAGTAGGAGGGCAGTAAAACGTAAAACGTCAATAACGTGATTCAATCATTACAGGTACATGTATATTAGAATTCATTCGGAGACCAGAAAAAAATCACCAAATAAAACTTTAAAAACCGTAAAAATTTTGTCAGAGAGCAAACAATATTAAAAAAATAAAATAAAGTATATGGTTCTATCTTTATGAGAATATCCGTGTGGGGTGGGAGGTGGGGGGTTAGAACTTTAGTGAGGTCACGTGAGAAGGTGCCATACCAAGATTTAATTGGACTTTCACTCATTGTGCCATCAACTCACACATACGACAAACAACAAAAAAACGCAGGTAGATGTAGAAACTATGGAAGTAGGGAGTCTCTCAGAGCCACACCAACTGACAGAGATAAGAATGCCTGATGGAGCCTCCAGGAATGATATTTGCACATCGGCGGAAGTACGTGACCTTTGATTCTTTTTCTTCTTCTACACCAACATTTTAATAAATTTACGTTTTACCCGAGACTTCCAGCCTTGTTCTCATTAAATCTATTTTAAAATGTCACAAAGGAAAAAAAACAACAGCTTAAATTTACTAGTTACTTAGTACGTCATGAGATACATATTTTTAACAAAAGGGGGTGTGGGTGGAGGAAGCAGTGGCTTTACTAACGCAGAAGGATCACTTCTAGTCTATACAATTTAAATACACACAACCCTTTTCCCCTTCTTCGTAAAAAGGAATTTAATTTCAAGAAATAATGAAATTAAATAAAAATGTCTACTTTTCCCGAGAAGTACCAACAACGAAACTTTCTTCAGTTGTTTCATTTCTAGTGATAACTTCCAATTATTGATTTTTTTTTAATAAAAAAAACTCCAAACATCGGGAGCCGGTAACAAAAACCAACAACTCTCCAATAGCCTATTGAAGTAAGGAAAGGAAACAAATGCGATCACCACGCCGCTGGAGGTAGATTGTACCGGAGATGAAGCAAAGATTGAGAAAAGTTTCGAGAAGACGAAACAGACAAAACTAATGAACTTGGTCTGCTGCGATCGTTATGGGTGATCTGGCTTGGCATTCCTTTAATCCCATCAGATCCGCACCACAACACTCCCTATCCGCTGTCCCAGACACGGCGGATCTCATGGCCATTACAGCCTTATCTCCACAGCATCTACACGGGCTCAGTACAGGGCAGATACATAAAAACAAGGGAGAGAGAGAGAGAGAGACCTGCCACTGAACGATATTAGCAGATCGGGATCGCAGGAGGCCAGAATGTCTGGTAATATACATTTAATTGTAATGTGACCCGGGCAACACTGAAAGACATGGCGGAGTCAATTTTCACCCATGTTCTTCGTGACTTTTTGTTGAGCGTTTGCGTGTGTGGTGTGGAGCATAGGGCAAGCAGAGAAAAGATTACATTGAAGGGGGTTGGGGATGAGTGCATTTGGGGAAAAGGAAGATGGATTGTATTTGTGTTGCTTGCTAGATGAAATATATTTTTGTCTTTAAATTGAAAACTCTTTTGGGAAAGTTGGAAGCATAAGTAAGATTGAAATAATAACAACACAACAGGAAAAAAAATGTTGAAAAAAAACCCAGCAGTTTCAGATAAACTAAAAAATCAAGCAGAAAACGTTTGTGGGGCTCTCTTTAAGTGTAGTGTTTCGGCAATGAATCGGCAACGTGGGCAAAGTTTCTCTAGTGTGTCCAGTTATGATGGACGCCTCATTGCCAGATGGTGCTTTTACGTCACGACGTGCGTGTACTGTGGACCACAGTCTAAACAGTAGTTAGATGATAGCAGTTTAAAAAAAAAGTATCTTCAAAGAAAAAAGTTTCAAGGCAGAGAGGTCAAAAGGCAAGTACATTTTTAAATCCTTTATATTAACTCGTGGTGTCTGCGGCCGCCCGACCGACCGACCGCCCGCCCTTGTCGCCAAAACTTTTGAGCGATTTTTAACCCACTTGCTCGTAAGCTAGCGAGCTGAAATTTTGCAGGCAGTTTCGTACCGATAATAAAAACAATGTATCAAAATTTCAGATCGATCGCATGTACCGTAATTAAATTATTGAATTTTTATATTATTTTATTTATTCCTCTGTATCATGCTATTTTTTGAGATAGGGTGTCGAGGTGCGTATTATATTGAACGACCTTTCTGTCGCGCAATAAGGTGCGTATTTTATTGACAACTCTTTTTATAAACATATTCCTGATCGGTGCGCATTATATTAAACATGTTTTACGACACAACTGCAATTTTGTATTTCTGGATGGTCTGGAGCTGCGTATTATAATGAACATTCTTTTAGTTACGTCTCATACATAAAGGATTTATAGTCAAAAACTTGGTTTTTTACGGGTTGTTTTTTTTTGGTATTATATGTTCCTTACTATTAATTATACTTTTGATTTTCAGTATTTATAAAATTAGTTATTTTAAACTTTAATTTGCCAATGCACATTTGCTCTGTCACACTGTCATTTATGTATAAGTATTTACATTTTTATTTCCCCTTCAAATGGGCAATAATACTATAATTAATTGCAAAAGCATCTTTTAAGTTTTTAATTAAGATTGTCTTTTGCTTGGATCTGAGATCAAACAAATAAATAAATAATTATAGCTGACTGTTCAATTCTTCAATCAAAGGGTTGACAATGATGAAAGTTTGTTTATTGCAGAGAGGTGGAATGCCCGGGGAGTTAGCATTTCTCACTCCGGAGATTAAAGTATGTCCCTTTAATAGAAAGAGGGAAAAAGGTTAACACCTCACTTCCTAATTCCAATCGAAATACATCTCCACATATGAAATAAGTTGGCGAAAGAGGAAACCAGAAAAGTCTTCCTAATTTTCTGAAAAGGTAACGGTAATGGATTTGGTATGGAATGATGATAAAAAAAAGGTGATTAAAAAAATCCCGCGCTTAAAATGAATAACGATTTATTTACCCTAAAAAACGCGGCCTGTATTCGACTCATCTGGTATAAAAACGCCTACATTATCCGTGTTGATACTTTAACAGCTGAGGCAAGGGGAGAAAATGCGAGAGGTAGGGGGAGGGGGGAAACGCAGGAAATGCACATGAAGAGCCAAGGGAGTTAAGCTATAAAACGTATAAATGAAAGCGAGGCCCGGGGGTGAATCATAATGATGATGTGTTTCCCTTAACTCAATGATTTAAAAAAAACAACAACCCAAATTATGACCACTCGCGTATGGATGGAAACGAACATCCAGTTACGGGTATATTCGGCAGGGGATTATTATTACTATTTTTTTTACATACTGGACTATAAATCCAGAGTAGGTTCCTTAGGAGCGCGCATTGATTTTATTAAACGATACCTAGACTCACGGCTTGTTTCATAGCAGAAATAAGAAGGAAGAAAGGATATATAAAAATAAAAATAAGCCAACAAAACAATAACAACGGTTACCACGGCTCCCCGACATCTTTTCTGAATCCGCCCCTGCACAAGACACGTCTTTCACAGACGATCTTCAGCGCCAGGAGCTCTGTCCTGTTCCAGAGAGCAGAACACGTCGTCGTCTTTCGACCTGTTCCATGAATCGGTCCGTCGGTGATGTGCTAACAGATTTTTCAGGCTTCAGTAAGAAATGCACTTTCGCGGTGGTGGCGATTTCATCACATCGCGACACGTACTGTTTACCCAATATACAAAAACCCCAGACGAGAAAGTCATCGTCGAACAAAATCAAACCACAATAGAAAAGATGGGGTAGAAGTTTTTTAAAAAATGGTATAAAAATAATAATGGAAAAAAAAATACAGTCATCGCACCAAAATACCCCGAGTAGCGAGGTTTTGAAGCTAAGAGCGTCGCAAGCATGATAGAGACTGAGCAAGACGGGGTTTTTACATATATTTAATAGAAACTTATAGTAAATTTACTTTTTTGTTTAAATTCAGAGAAAATTCTAAAAGCCTTCGTTAGATCTGTGGTTAAAATTCATCTGTACAACGTCTCTCTCTAGCCACACAGCTGATAACACATTGTAGCAATGGTGAGTTTGTTGAGATACGTGGTCACACATAGAGGCTGGCCCTGATACTAGCATTTGAATTCTCGAGCAGGATACCAATCCATACAAGTCGTACCTATTAGAACCCGGTTTAAAGCCATGCCCGTCCTGCATTGAGATGATGTTTGGCATAAACATCATGTCTACTAAAGACCAATGACTTCTTACTAGCTAACATACCGTTCTAAAAACAGGAAATTTTAATGCTGGCTATAACTGAATCTTGTCTATATTACAGGCCAATGACTTCTCACTAGCTAACATTACTGTTCTAAAAACGGGCACTTTTAATGCTGGCCATAACTGAATCCATGCATATCTGAACATCTAGGTGAGCAGACATATTTAACAACAGTACGTAAAACATAATTAACGTCTTGGCGACAACAAAAAAAAACGCGCTGTGGAAAACTCTGAGGTTAGTGTATGCTTAAACAGAAGTACGGCAAAGTGGGGAAAAGGGAGGGAGGGAAAGAGATAAAACATTTCCTGAAAAAATTTTTATCCGACTTCGCATTGAAAGAATGAGAAGGTTGTCTTATTTTCTTTATTTGAAGTGGTTAGGGGGGGGATAGGGAGCGAGAACTAAACAGGTAATTATCTTTTCAATACGGGGGCTTTCAAAGACGAACTTAATTATACAAGACTCTCATTTATTTAATGTCATCATAGACGTAAATTTTCCCCCGCGAACAAGCCTCAATGTTTAGAGTTGGGCTGATGGAAGTCTAATGGCTACGTTTGTTGCAATGCTTCTCAACTTTCGCGTGTCTTCCTACCCTTGGCCCCAGACATGACGGATGGAACAGGTTGTATAACACACCGTTATCACGTGCCTCATCTAATAAAACAGGACCCCGAACAATTCGATTATCCGCTGAGGCATAACACAATGTCTCTGTCTGTTGAATGTATGAGGTGAAGGGGTGGTAGTCCGATTTGAACAGACCAAAGGTCATCATACCTCGTTAAGCGAACCAGCAGTGAGCCGCTTAATAAAAATCATTGGAAAAATAAAGAAACCAAATGATGAAGTCAAATGCAGTAAAAAGTAGACAATACATGTAATTTAAAATTCGTAATAATGCATTATGCAAAGAAATTCTGTGCTGCAGTGTATGTGATGATTATCTTATGTAGTCAAAGGACTTGAAATGAATTTAAACGTAATATTTTTCTTTTTTAAAAAAGGAAGAAAGAAGATAAAAATAGTTACTCTTCAAACAATGAGTGCTAATAATTTAATTCTGGCTCGATAAACAATTCACTTATAAAATATGAAAATGAAGAGTCGATCTTCCCTTTCTACCACTTCCCAAACTCAAAAGAGATGCTGTCAGCTACAATAATTTAAACGTAGTGAACAGACCACAAAGAAATCTTAACGTACCGGACTAAAATTAAAAGAGTTAATGTACAAACCAACATGACAGATATAAACCGGGTTGACACCGAGTACGGGGGTGGTGATAAAAAACACAATAAAAACAATTATATGTATGGTTGTTCTAGACTTCATTTTAAACATTACTACATGTATAGCCATCGACTTAAATGTAACTAGATTGCATGGTACATTTAGTCAAGTTTAAGTTTAAATAAAATGTGAACAAGTACTGAGACCACGCGTCTAAACTATAATTTAAAGAATTTTGTAATCAGTAATTTTTTTAAAAAATGGATTTAATCCACGCTTGGATTGCAAACATAAGCTAACTTATATAATATTTATGCGGCAACGCATCTGAGTTTATTTAACGATTAATCGGTTTCCTAATTTATATATAGGAAAAAAATGAAAGAAATAACTACTTAATAGACTATATGGTCGATATAACCGATTAGACGCCGGTGAATGGTGCAGCACTTTTCCATACAAGTTATTCCGAGACATACATAAACAAGATTTGGGTGGGGGGGGGAGAGAGACATACATAAACAAGATTGGGGGGGGGGCAACAGTCCACGCCAAGTAAATGGCATCAAAAAACCCAGGACCGGGAACCGCCGATTTCGTTGAAAGGTGATCTGTGTTAAAACTGAAGTGGTCATCGCCGTCAAAACGTCTTCCCTCCTCGCCAACATGTGTCTTGTTGACAAACAAAGGGAAATGGAAAGCGCTGTTTAAGGGGGGAGAAGAAAAAGAAAGAAAAAAAAACCCCAACTCTCCAACCCGCCAGGAACTCGGGTACAAACGCCGGCCCATAAAAGTTGTGATTAGATCTCTCAACACAAATCACGCCTAAATGTGTCTGTTCCCAGCGCCGCTCTCCTGCCACCGTAACGGAGATCTCGACTCCATCTTATTGCCTTATATACAATTAGGAATTGAGTTTCTCTCTTTTGATTTATTCCCATTGCCGATTTCTCTACATTTTTTTCTTCTATTTTTTTTCTTTATAGGTTATAACTGGAGCATCAGTAAAGGTATTTTGTTTTTCTTCTGCCGAAAAAGCAAATTTTTTTCCTCTTTGAATAATATAACTGGCTCCGGATTTTTATTCCGGGTAGAGTCGAAATTGTATTTATTTACGGGAAAGCACCTCAGCTGTGAGTGGTAATCACGAGTTTGGTAAGAACATTAAACACTTTTAGCACCAAAACGTCACCACCTGGGTTTTAATGTCTGTTCGCCTTTAAGCTGAAAACAATACTAAGACCATAAAAAAATAATTTAAAAAAAAACAACTTCTTGGGCTGCGGTGAGAAGACTTTTTTTTAAAAGATAAAATGTTTATTTATTTTTTTTTGAACGGGTTTTGGGTGGGGTGTTGAGACGTGAGCGGTGCTTGAATGAAAGAAACCAATTAGAGAAAATGGAAAAGGAAGAAAAGAGGCCTTGAAAAATACTAAAAGGGCTGAAGAAAGCGGGTGGGTGGAGAGGTTAATTTTTTATTTTTTTTTAAATGTTACTTAGGTGAAAGAAAATTCGTAGGAAAGGGGGAGCAGAAAGAGAAGCGTAGGAGAAAGGGGTGATAATTCCTGCGATAAGTATCTACAAATGCTTAGCAAATTTCGTGCTCATTTCACGGCAGAATTAGCCCGTCTAACGACCAGTAAAACACACAGCCCGACAAATGCCACTGATACAAAATCACCTTCATTAGTTCCTGAGAAATTCAGTCTGGAATGGGGAGGCGTGGATGGTATTGATACAGGTTGGGTCGGTGGGGGGGGGGTGGAAGGAGGAGGTTGAAGGGGCGGAGATGTTTGACTACCGTTATTTTGTCTTCTCTTTTTCCATTTGTTGTGAGCGTAGTGTTGGATTTGAGGAAGAAACAAATTAAATTATGCTAGTGAACGGTGGCTTTAAAGAGTGACACTTTTAATGATACAACACATAAACATTTAATTAACACATAAACATTTAATTACCCATTCAACAAAAATACAATGTAAAACTAAGCGCGATAACTATAACAACTTTTAACAGCTTAAATGCTTTAGAACAAATTATTTTTTAAATTATTTTTTTATTAAAGCATTTGGCAAATCGGAGAAGTCTACTAAAACAGTGGTTCCAAAATTAATTATTCTTGGCAACATGAACAGAAATCAGACTTTTTGTTTTATGGTTTTCACATTCAGGGCACCTGCATCATTTAAATCTTTTATTTTATACATGCCAGGGCTTATAAGCCTCTTTTTTTTCGACCAAAAAAATTCTTTGCCAGTCTGATGAATGACCTTGAAGAAAATTTCATTGACCCTAGATACTACGTGGGCTAATAAGAGAGCTTCAGATCTGATAGTGCTGTTGAATTAATACGGTGTTTGCAAGAGTAGGCCTAACACACAAAGACGGTAACATCACTTACTGAAACAGCATGACTGAGTATAGGGCCTGAATAGGACAGGGTATGTACAACTTGGTAAGTTGAAACATCATATACTTTGATGTGCCTGGAATAAAAACAACAAAAATCGATAAATATTCAATTCATTTGAAACTGAAATGTTCAGTGACTCGGCTAGACAGCATGAGAACAAAAATATGTCTTTTTGAAGAAAAAAAAATTAAATTTTTTAAACTATAACAACTCACTCAAAAAATACAATGAAAGTTATAAGCGACACAAAGGTTTGCTTGAAAACGTATCCCATCGACACATCAGACTGCGCGTGTGATTGAAATGACGTGGATCACGCAGCTATTTAAAGATGGTTGGCATTGTGGAAAAAACTGGCAGACACTTTTTAAGGTGCTGAATCGGAGGGCGTCAATGAGGCTATAGCCTGCACGACAGCGTGGTGAAGCAGTGGTGTATGTAAATGGTTATCTTTTGGAATACCCGCATCCTGACTGGGTTTCCCATCCTGGTCCCAGATCGCAATCTTTCTTAACCGATTCATACATTTCATCGTTTTGAACTCCCTATGAAATTCATGCCCTTTCTCCCATCTTTTTTTCCAGATCGGAATCTTTCGTAACCTTGACTCCAAATTTTCATCTTCTTCCCTTTCTTATGAAATCCAAGCGATACAATACCCCCGGCCTTTTATACAAAACCACTTTTTGTGTGTCTTTTTAATTTGAAACAAGCAAATACAAAAGATCATCATGTAACTAATTCTAGCTCTTGGAGTGTAAACATCGACTTTACGTTGGCGCTACGTCACATTTTTTATATTTTTTTTTGGCTGGTGTGTGTGGGCCCCCGGAGGTACATCTCGATAAGATGAAAGAAGACGCACACGGTACCGGAAGGAAGACGGCGATGCGGTGCACAGCCAGGGTTCACGGTAGGACAGAAACAATTACAGCCGCGTTGAAGGATACTTCTTGGGGACCATAATTGATGCTAACACCATTTCTCGCAACCCAGCCTAACTTCCCCTTTCCCCCGCTCCGCGCAAGCTCGCTCCGCCGGGTAGAAGATCCTATCAATGAAATAACGAGACAAATAAGCTGGGGTTGGTTGGTTGTTGCTTTTCCCCCTCCCTTACGCGCGGGATATTCTGCATAGAAAGCCAAAATTAAAATATAAAAAAAATTACTAGTGTACCGTAACTCCGTCTTTAATTTATTTTAAAACAATTTTACAGCCTCGTACAATTTTATCAGGCGAGGATCTTTCACAATTTATACCAGGCTGGGTCCGGCGTTTCTCCTCGCTGTCTCGCCCCACAGTTTTAAAACGCACGACATTTCAGAATGTAATTTCGTTCAGCATATGCTTTTGTTTAATAATTAAACGCAATCACCCCGGAACCCTTTCTTGTTGTTTAGACATCAGTGTCAGGCACTGACACACAAACATTTCTTAGAAAGAGGAAAAAAACAAACAAACCAAACTACCCGCACATTTGCATTGCCACACTTAACTCGGTGAAATCAGGGGATTTGTGTTTTGAGTTGAGGTAAATTGGAGTCTACGGCGTGTGTTCAGGGCTGTGGGCTGATTGCTTTTCACATATTTTTATGGCAATAAAAACTTCAACGTCTCGGTTTAAGACTTAAAAAAAAATTAATGATTAGCCCAGTGGTTTCCAACGAGCAGTAAGAAATTCTAAGAATCACATCGAGTACAGGACAACCGCATTGTAGGAGTAAAAGGTTGACTGTTCAGTAGATTGGGATTTTACACACACACAACAACAAAACAATAACCTACTAATAAACAATATAATAGCCCAAGTCACAGGACGGATCCGTAGCGCTATGACGTCATTTGTTAAGCTTATATTTTAATACAAGGCGTGCATCGGAAGGCGCGCAAAAAGGTGTGCAAAATAATTATAAATTAAAGACGCGCCGTAAAAAAAATTATATGGCGTCATTGTTTTAGCTTACATTTTAATTTTTGAAAAGGGAACGATGTAAAAATAGGATTTGAGGATTTATAATTATAAAATGCTTATTGTACATTTCAGCAAGTTTAATAGTTCGTATTTATCAAACAAGGATTAGTTACTTGGGCTTTTGACAAAAAAGTAGGCGCCGTAGGCGCCCTACAGCTGCAGTGTGCACCGTGGGCGCTCTACAACCCCTATTATAAAATACTTTGTGTACATTCAAGTAAGTTTAATATTAAGTATTTATCAAACTAACTTATGTAGGCGCCCTAAATACAGCGGGAGCCGTAGGCGCCACGGCGCCCCAACGCAACCTAGTTAGATATAAGCCTACATCATGCATACGGTAACTGAGGTGAAAACAGTTTTTAAAATAGAATGAATGATCTGCTTTAATATTCTTAATATTCCTTTAGAATCTAACTTGGTGCATAACAGGTATAGTTTGTTCACGCGAGTGTGTGTGTGGGGGGGGGGTATTTTATGGAACATTATGATTTAAGAAAGACTGAACTATAATTGTTTTCTGCTAGAAGAATTCCTAAATTGCTCACTTACTTGTCTAAAGAGGCGGACATCAGCCGTTCATAATTGCTGCAGAAGCAGAGAGATGTGACTGTCTTGTGGTGGTTGCTCAAAGTGGCCAGTAGCTTGCCGCCTGCCAGGGCGTCCCATACTTTGACGACATTGCCACCTTAAATAAAAGTGACAACAATGATTTTAAAAAGTTATGTGGAGGTATTTTAGAATTGTTAACGCTGTGACGCGAAGCACATGCACAAGCACACACGCACCAACGTGCGCGCACACACACACACACGCAAATGTACACAATGTGTACGCACATTACGTTTAGAAGAATTTCGAAGATCGAGAAAAGATACACCTAATTTAGCCTTCTAATTACAGGGAATCACTTGAAAACACAACTTCGTCTTAATCACCGACACATGAAGAAGTCAAGGACGGAAACGGCTTTGTGCCATTTTTGAAATTTTTAGTTATCCCTCTGATAGAGGATCAAAGACAGAATACTCTTGATTGAGATTTTATGGAAACATAACATCTCTGACCCTTAGAAAATTCAAATCTATTTAGTTAATTAATGATAAATTTGTAAGATGTATAACTCTAAAACTTGAATATCTCAAAACTACAAAAATGTGACAGCCGTTTTTTCCCTTGAGGTCTCCACGTGTGTTTATTTAGGGGAAAAGAGAAGGATCCCGGACCGCAGTAAATTCACACATAATGTTAATGCAGCTCAAAAACCACACAACAGAGCGTACACAACAGAGAGTACACAACTGAGAGGACAAAATCGGAGCGCATACGACATTTTCAGGAGGGGGGGCCAAGAAGCATGCAGCGTGAAGATGCCAATTTATTATTCCTTGTCGCACACTGCAGCCGGCCTGAGAAACGCTCTATTATCGTGGGTCTAGATCTATAGAACAAGAAGAAAACCGATGCCGGGGTAGTTTTCAAAACAAATAGAACTGCTCGGGTAACACCTCGTATGTCAAACACGAAAACGATACAGAGAAAGTCTTCAACTGATAAATGCGCTAAATGAAGGGCACTGCCAATTTTTCATACACTCACAATTCCACCCACCCCGCACTAATTCCATTTTTTGTTTTGTTTTGAAGTCGACAATTCAAAACAATGGAAAGAAAATAAATCATTCGCATTTGACGAACCGTCAAAGTGAATCGGGGCTGGGGAGTTGGAAACAGAGAAACATCGGAGTGGAACACGAATCAGATGTTTTGTCATTTTTTGGTTTTGGTTTTGTCATGTCATTAAAAAAAAATCATAGCTCAGTGTGGTGCATGGGAAGCCAGTCTAATATACACAAATGAGTCCCGATAATTGCCTTTCCTTATCCCGTATATATTTCATCATCAACAAACGCCCCGCCGGACGATTGTTACTTCTCCGCGATGACGTTCAAAGCAGAGAACACAAGAGGAACATTCACCGATCAACAAATAACCCCTAAACAAAATACGATGAACGGGTCTTAACGCGGCTCGGCGATGAAGCGAAAACACCAAGTCCCTCAAAGATAGTGGTTTTGTTTTGTTTGTTTTTTTCTATGGGGTTGGGGGGAGGTGGGCCCTTGGCTGGGAGTTGGGGGAGGCGTGGTATTTTGAATTTTAACTCGCGATTGAAGCGGCAGCCATGGTCCTGTATAACAGAATGCCTGAGTTCATCTCATTGGAAGGAATGGTAAAAATAGTGTCACTCGAGCTCAACAGCCGCGGCTAGACATTTACAAAACATACTGTCTGTTGGCAGGGAATCCGAAACTGCGCATTCTTAGAAACGCGGATGGGCTTTTTATCATAAAACGAAGGGGCGATTCGATACCCAAGCCCTGCTCCATTTAGCTGATTAATGGGTTATACAATTTCTACCATCGCATGGAGACGGGCTGCAAGCAGCATGAAAATAGCTACTCTTGAGAGCTACAAGAGTAAAGCAAAATCGTTCCCAAAATCAAGCCATTTCCAATACCCGAAAAAGAAAACAAGAATTATAAACATACGTTTGCTAGATAACTTTATTAATAGCCTTTTAAGAACCTTCGATTAACCCATTTCCTTAGATTCTAAAAGTACAATATTAACCAATTTTAATTGTATATTTATATAAAAAAATTGTCAATTATTGTAACTATCCCCTCCCATATCCTCCTGATTTCAAGACAACTTTGAACTAAGTTTCGATAGTGCCATTAATTAGCATTCGTGTTACAAGAAACTGACTTTTCTTTACGGATGTAATGTTTTGTATAGTTTTTTTTTAAAAATAAAAATATACAAATTTTTGTTCTTTTAAGAAAGCATGAATGAAAGTAAGAGAAAGTAAGACAGCGGCTGATGACACGTGAAGGCTGAGTAAATACAAGGCAGGGAGTAGGTGGCAGAAAGCAAACAACAGTAGCGTCTGCCGCCAACAATCCCACCAACTGGATGGATGGATGGATGGTGTTGTAGGCTTTGGGGCCGGGAGCATCACGCTCCGGCGACCAACGTTTTCGTAAGCCGACACACTCAAGGAACCACGCAACACCGCCCATTTACCATCGTGATTTGCTCAACTTGACTTCCCCGTGGACAGAGTGGCGGCGGTTGACTTGTGAGCGAAGCTGGTCGGGGCGCTTTTTCGGATCGTATTTCTCTACGGCGATGGGGCGTACAATTTCAACGATAAACGCTTTTTTTTTCTTGAAAGAAGGAGGGGGGGGGGCAATGTAAAAAGAATTTTTAAAAAAGGAAGACAGGACGTAAGATAAAACAATGCATTTTGCAATTTATGACTTACGAATAATAATTCAGAAGCAAATGTTGAATGTCCCTACATTTTGAAATCACACATCATTACAAGTTTCGAACAGGGCATCAATGTATTTGAAAAGAAAATTTCCGTATCTCTGGACAGATTGCATGAAATCGCATTGATGTAGTATATAATTTAGAAACATATTGGACCAGGGCTCAGCAAGATCACGCCTAGCCTCAAGATTGGCTTGGGGGTGATTTAGAGCAGTGGTTCGCGAAGATGTGCCTGGTGGTCCGCGAGCAAAGGATGAAATTTTAATTGTCTAAATTAAGAACACGAAAAGTTATAAATGTTGTCACTTTTTGAATTTATTGATTAATTTTAATCACTCAATGGCGATAACATAGCACAGAAAACAATATTAGCGTGAAATTAATATTACAACTATTAAATTAATAAATTAATTATTGATTGAACACGTGGATAAATTTCTAATAAGAAAACAATCGAAATTAAGGAGTAGGACAACAATGATTATTCCTTGTGCTCATCCTCACAATCTGAGTGTGAATAAAGTGAAGTTCCAAACAAAACAAAAAAAGGCGAATTGCCATACGACGATATGATGAAAAGTATTGGCGCTTGGGGTTTATATGCGTCATAGCAAATGATCAACCCAGACCATAGTGTGTAATTTTGTAATATGCTCGCCAATTCTTGCAAATGAAATTATGAAACCTGCAAAACTCCAAAGACATCTGAAAACTAATCATAATGTCTGCTCGGGGAAACCATTGGGGTACTTTCTGCGCTAAAATATTCACTTGATAGTCAGATGTCCTGCATACGACAAGCAACTAAAGTCAATTAAAAGGCTTGAAGAGCATCATTTTTGGTGGCTATTCCAGTTGCACAGCCTAAAGAGCCTGGTTATCAACACACACACACACAAAAGGGGGGGGGGCGTTTAAAAGGCTGTTTGAAATACTTGATTCTGTGAGAGAGTTTCATGGAGAGAAAAAAAAATCAAAGCTTGCTGATTATTTTAACGATAACTCATGGGTTGTTGTTCTGGCTTACTTGGCTGACATTTTTGAAGAAATTAATAAACTAAATTCATCTCTGCAAGGAAAGCAGACACATTTAATTACTCTCAGTGAAAAAGTGTCTGCTTTTACGAAAAAGCTTGATCTTTGTAAAACAAGACTATTTCAGGGAAACTTTCACATGTTTGATAAATTCTACGAATTCACAGAGAAACCAAAAAGTGCTGAAATCTATTTTTTTTAATACTGTTGATAAATTTGATTTCTGACCATATTCAATCACGGCAGGACCAACTTAACTTCCACTTTGGTGATTTGAACGTTCAGAGTTTATCGTGTATTTCCAGTCCATTCCTTGCACACATTGACTCATTAAATTTACTACCATCGAAATTAAACCAATTCATATAAGTGACCAGCGATACTACTTTGAATATGTTGCATCAGAAAGTGAACTTGGTGAAATTTAACTGTCTCGGAGAGCTTAAAAATACTTTTACCCTTTGCAACATCATATATTTGTGAATGTTGATTTTATGCATTGGTTATAATCAAGACCAAACATCGTTCCCGACAGTTGAAGATGAACTCCGATTGAGTCTAATTAAGTATTACACCTCGTTTGGATGTGCTGTGCTCACATGTACAAGCTCAAGGCTCGCACTAAATGAACTATAAATGTAGATGTCTTTCTAATACGATCTACTGTTTATGACTTAAGTGTTTTTTATTATTATTTTAAGAAACAAGTATTGAATAAGACTACAAGTATAATATAATTGACATTAGCTCATTACAAAAGAAAGACATTACAATCTGTTTCCATTCAATATTTTTTTGGGAGCACGCAAAACTTAGCACATTAGAATAGTTTTACATAATAACTTAACATTTATACAAGTAACTAGTTATATACAAAGTATAATTATACAATGTATATAAATTTCCAGCACGGCAATAGCACGATTTACAGTAGTGGTCCGTCGTGGCTAAGGCACAAATTGTTCAAGTGGTCATTGAACCTCAAAAGGTTGAGAACCACTGATTTAGAGCATATAAAAGCGACATCGTTATATCAAGGCTTAGCTACGACGAAGAGCTTCATATACATAAATATGTATGTGGTGTTTTTTGTTTGGCGTGGAGGTGATACACTCAAAATCCACCACTTGTGGTAACAATGTGTCGCTACGCCACCGATACAGGGTGTAGTGATCTTGGGGATCTCTGATCGCACTAATATCTAAAGGAGAATATGTCATTAAATGCCTATTTTTAATTAAAGTCTATAAAACGTGAACTGTTAGCCTGATCTCAGAATGTTATAAAAAATTGTTGGTTTTGTTCGGTACAGGGGGAGGACCATACTCAGGACGACGATCTGCGGTCTAGTGTGCGGAGACAGGGGGCAAAGGTCGTAACACAAGAAAAGCTAAATGCATTTACCTGCAAAGCTCAATTTTGCAAACAAATAGGAATGTAAATTACAAACTGTTTAAAAACATTTCTATTTACCACCCATCTCCAAAATACATTATAGAAATTAAAGACCATCTGCCATTCTGTTCGGGTATTATAAAATTAAAATATGCAGAGTCGGATTTTTAAATTTTATCGTCTAGTTACTAGACAATTTATATGGTAACTATTGAGTGCTATTCGAAATATTGAACATTTGCATGTGAACACAGACACAAACAATATTCAACTTTATTTCTATTTCATATTTACGAGTTGTTGCAGCAACGTTTCAAAGAAGTGTGGCCATTTTAAAATTTTTATTATTATTATTATTTTGCTTTGAATAAGCGCTTTAAATGTAACTATTTCCTTCCTATTATCAATATACATAATTTGCAATCTCTGTCACGTCTGTCATGTCTGTCCGGGACGCTATGCGAGGTAACTCCCGATAAAAAAAAATATATATATAAGCAAAAATGTTGCTTTCGAGATTAACAAAATGTGTTTCTCGCCATAAAATATTGTGACGTGGCGTCATTATTTGAGCTTTTATTAATGTGTTAAGGGAACGAAGTAAAAAGAGACATGTTGATGTGATTAATAAAAAAATTTTTGGGTATTAAATGTCCGTTTTTGTGTATGTGACCATGTCAATATTACGTACGTAATTATAAATTTAATTTTCTATATTAATATATAACATTCGTTTTTCGGTTTATGAAATTTACAATTGGTTGTCAAGTTTCGATGCGTTTTGAACTACAAAGCCATTATTTATTAATGCAAATGAAATTTGCCAACTTATGCTTCAGTTTAGCGTTTGTTTTTCTTTTATACACTTTGAGATTGCATATTTGTATGTTTAAAAAAATAACATATTTAAAAAATCGGACTCCTCCCCACAATAGTTTTTTTTATTGTTATTTACATGTAATATTTTAATGCGTCTTAGACTAATTTGGAATTAAAAAATCTTTGCTTTTAATATAGAACTGGAAGGGGTGCTGACTTGACAATAATGAAAACGTTTATTAGAATTCCTAAATCGTGTATACATTATTAAATTTTATATACGATTACCTGTTGATACTTTAATATTTTCTTTTATCCAGTGATTAACATATTACTTCAAAGGTTTCATGCAAAATAAATAGTTCGTTGTTATTCATATTTGTAAATAGTTACAATTTTTTATTTACATGTTTTTGATAATGTAAAGGTAATAATGTATGGACCAGTGGGCGCATAAACTGACTAGTCATAATAGATCTTGAAAAGGTGCTGACTTAACAATAATAAAAAACTTTTATGTGAATTACTAACACGTTTATACTAAATTGTAAATATGATTAACAGTTAATAATTTAATCTTTTCTGTTATCCTGTGACAAACTTTGCTTACTACGTTTCATGCAAAATGAATAGTTCTTTGTTATTAACATGTGTAAAAATTATATTTTATTTTTTACATGTTTTGGTAATGTTGTGGTAATACTGTATGGACAAATGGGCGAATAAACTGACACGTCATAATAATCAATGAAGCTTAAACTGCTTCAAATCACAGATGTGCTTGATGTGGATCACATAATAGTCACATAATTTATTTTTAACGCACTGTGCTGTATTATTGGTGCACTCATAATTGGTGCGCACTATTCAATGCCGAATTGGTGCACTCATAATTGGTGCGCACTATTCAATGCCGCGAGTTAACGTCCGGCTGACTCCTCAGCAATATTTGTTAATACTTCGAACTTCAAACTTCTTTGCTGTAGTATCACCTTATGCTGTGTGTAATTCACTATGCATTTACTATTATCCTGATATATCATTACTAGCCTACACCCGTCAAAAATGACGGAAGTTTTCAGCTGAAATCTATTTATTTTTATAAAAAATGCACTTTTTTAAGGGCGCCTAAGGCGCCGACCTTTTTCAAAAGCCCAACTAACTTGTCATTGTTTGATAAATACGAAATATTAAACTTTCTGAAATGTACACTTTGTATTTTATAATAGGGGTTGCAGGGCGCCTGCGGCGCCCCTTTTGTTATTTTATTTTATAATTAACCATCATCAAATCCTCTTTTTACATTGATCCCTTTTCCAAAATTAAAATATGAGCGAAAACAATGACGTCATATAATATTTTTTTAAAGCGCATATTTAATTTGCACACCTTTTGATGATTTGGTGCAGCAATTTGGTTTTCCCTGCTTTCTAAAATTACTAGCGTCAGGACTGACTGACAGACACTACTTGCGTGACAATTGCAAATTATATTGTTTAATTATTCATGCAAAATTATATAACGCGAAGCCTAAGCTTGGAGGTTTTCTCATAACACATATATTATTCGTATATATAATCAAAAATATATACTCTGCTATGTCCGTTCGTAACGCTAGATTTTAGAAAGCGCGGCGCTAAAAAAATAGCCTTAATAAAAAAATTAAAAAATAAACCTAGAAAAATGCTATTTTCAAACGTCCGCATAAAATTGTTCAATATGGAAAAGAGATTTACTTTTTCTCTCTTGGTCTCTACATTTTCTAATTACTTATTATGCGGCTTTCAGGCAAAAGGGACAATTACAAAAACTGAAATATATATTTCCGTCATTTTTGACGGGTAATATACTAGTTCAGAACATATTTACTTTTGCTTATATGCAAGTGTAATTTAAAGAAAATTATTGAGCTCTTTATTGTAAATTTTGTACAGTGAAGAAAAAGAAAGGAAGATTCATTTTCAAGTTAACAATTAAAACGTATTTTTTGGTCCTAAAGTATACGTTATAACAACGCCACTGATATCTTTGCGATGAGTTGCGGGATTGGTATTCGAGTGATTTATTTCAATACAAAGAAGAGATTTGGGCTACAATTTCGGGGCCTGGAACGGGGTGACCAAATTTTAGTTGATGTCTAAAATTTGCATGATGCTCGCCCTTATCCCGGATGAAAATATTAAGGGAGCTCGATTTATTACAATATTCTTCATATTGTCAAAGAGGTATTTTTACCTTGGATAATTTCATTAGCAGGGGAAATAACCGTATTTACTTTCATACTGTAAAATATTAAATGGCACTGAAGTGTCTGACAAAATGAACAAACAACAGGTGAATAGATTTCATCCTTTACCGCATGGTGCATGTTGAAAGTTAAAGCGTTGTGATTACACTTAAGGCTTAAACTTTAGTAAACCCCTACGCTAAATTAAAAAAATTAAGTACACTAACTACTTTTCAAAAATTCAAAATATATATAAACAGAAAAATCGTTTAGAAAATCGTAGTAGCAATAGACTAGCATGGACATAGGCGTTATATATGAAATCTTCATTATAAGTTTAATTACGCCATCGACCAAAGGGGCTGGTGCAAAAGTAGATAGAGAGAAAAAAATCCCCCCCCCCACACATACACTTTTACAACATTGCTCTGTGCTCGCCGACCTCCACAAATCATCAAGAGAAACAGCGTCATCTAAGAACCGCCTCCCTGCTCGAGACCAAAATGTAAATGGGATGTTGAGAAATCTCAACGGCTTTGCTCGTCCACAGAGTAAAAATCACTTAGGCCATGAGTGTCTTTACATTAACCCTTTTCGTTCGGCACGCCACCGCTAACACCGAGAAGGAAGGCAAAGGGGAAACTGTTCAATATGTTTAAATGAGTTTCAGGATGGCCACCTGAACAGAATTGTCTGTTCGACAAATTAAGGTTCATGAACTATTCTTAATTAGCTGGGACGCTTCCACACTGGAGAGCTTTTTGACCAACGGATAACCAGGCAACGGGTTTAGAGCCTGGCTGGGTTGTTTTTTCTTTTAAAGGAAGAGACAGAACGAAAACCCATGGGATAAATAACTGGAATAATAAATGAATACCTCGAAGTAATTAGGTTCTATAATTAAACAAAATAGTTGTGTATTTTTAGCTTAAATGTTTCATAGAAATATATTCGGAATACGATAAATAAAAGACCGGCAAATACTTTTTATAAATTATCAAAATGCGCCCCCCTCCCCCAAACGACAAAACTTGATAAATATATTAAAACATCAGCTCTTTAGAATAAGCTGATCTTAAAGGACTCTAGTGCAAATGTGAAATACGAAGCTATTAAAAATTACACCGCTAACTATTTTATTGTTTAAAAATGCATTTAAAGTTTCTTTTAAAGTAAAGTGTTACCGCTTTCTATAAGCGCGTCATCTTAATTCAAGAATTCAATAGTATTTTCAAAACAATATATTGAGGTAATTGCTCTAAAACTAATATTCTAATATGAGGTGAGTGGGTGGAAACAAAACAATGGTTTTCAAAACCCAATAAATTTTTGCAATACTTTGTTTGCCGATGCAGATATTGGTTCGGCTCCACTGTTAACTCATCACTTCATGTAGATTCAACATTAAAATACGCGAGCTTTGAAAATTAACTTTTTAAAAAGATTTTATAGAAAAAAAGACATCGTTAAAAAAGAACATAAACAACAAAGGCAATGGAAAATTATTGTCTATAAAGAAAAGACAGAAAATAAAAACCGGAGGAACATTTTTAAAAAAAACGAGACGTTTTGACTTTATTGCCATCAAAGTTTGATTTGATACATATTTCGTTGAATGAAAATTTTAGGAATGAAATGTGAATTCGCTATGCGAGAAGGGAACATATTTAGAAATGAATATCTTTTTGAAGTCATAACTTTTGGGGGTTGAACCAAGCAGAGGGTTCCAAATGAAGGGTTATTTGGGGGTAGGGGTGGAGACGCGTGAAAAAATGGGGGGGGGGTTGTAGAAGAACGACATCAAGCCAGCATATTACCGCCTCATGAACACGGGCACACCTGACAACCATCCGTCAAGGTAAAACCGCTCATCGCAATCATAGATTATCATAATCATTTAGTAACTCAATTTATCCATCTTCTGGGCTGGAAGCGCCGGGGCTCAGGAGACGACACATGCATGCTTTATAATGGGGTAGGGGTGGGGAAAAGGGGAGGGGTGGGTGGTGTGGTGAGAAAAAATAAAAGGGAAGCTGCGTTAGAGGTGAATCGTTAAGCGAAACCAAACAGATAATTCCACCGGAGACGTTATATCATCTTCGGTGTGGTTTTATAGCATTCCTTCATACAATGAATTCCGTGGGGTGTTGGCATCCCCATAAGAGCAGGAAAAGTAGGTCCAGAAGGTGTGAGATGTTTCCAGTCTCAGATTTTGGATATAAAACATGAGATATCCTTGTGCTGTTCTGTTGTTTTTTTAAAAATTATTACTATGTTCCAGTGTTTGTTGGGTGGAGGGTATATTTTGAGAAAGCCAAAATCGTCCCTTTGTAACAATGCTACGCGTGTAGTATACATTGTTTTTCAGTAAAGAGCTGAGCTGATTTTAAAAAATTCAATCATGGTGGCTCCGGCCAAGACTGACGCCAGTCTAGTTTGTCATAGAATTGGTTCATGTATCCGAAGAGTATATCTTCAAGACCATATATCATTATATCTTTTTAAAGAAGTAAAAGTACAATGGAAACTTTAATGTGCTTTACTCTATGGAAGATGATTAGTTAGATACAATGTACAAAAAAAAATTAAGTTCTTTATTCTCCAAATCTTACGGGGGACTACTACTATACACGATTGGTAATGTCTTAGACCAAGATCACATTGCAACGTAGATCTAAAAGTAACATTATTCAAGGGCTTTCGTTAGAGAGGGAAAGAGCCAGATAAAACGTTCCAATATTCATAATAATTCGTTTCTGAGTGTCTCCGCGAATTCACCTCCCACACACGCCGGAGCGCAAACGCAATACGAATCATCAGAAGATTTCAATACATTTCACCGTTATAACCATAAAAACCTCGTGCTCCCCTTCTCTGTCTCTCTCTCTCTCGCCACTCCCCCTTTTAAAAAAAATATTTTAAAAAATCATATTTTTAAATCCAGCATTTTCTGCTGCTTTTAATCATTTAATTTTTTGTGAGAAATATTAGGCAGGGGGGAAACTAGGGAAGGGGGAACCAAAATCCGAAGCGTTCCAGTAATCTACTTGGGCCGTTCCTAATTGAGCGTGGCTAGATTCCTGCTAAAATAATCACGGGAAGGAAGCAGCCGGCGACGGGGTTATGCATGCATCACTCGCTTCATTGGGATATAAGACTGGAGATTGGAGCTTCCTTTTTCATATCCCTTCCGCACCCCCTACCCGTAGTCCCGAAATTCACACGCGTAGGAGCGCTCTTCACTCTTTTTTTCGTTGTAGAGAAAAAGGGGGGGGGGAGGCTGACGATCCCCACACTCTCACCATCCACAACCCACACGACAAACCAATTCATTCATTTGACATCCATTACCTACAGAACGTCAGTAGTCCGTCCAGCCAGCCGACTGAGCATTTGACATGCCAGTGACATTCCACGGAGAGTTTAAATGATTAGCCGTTGTATACTTTAATCGAAGGAGGACAGTCCTAAATCAGAGTTCTATAACTCCAAAGCCCTATCAGTCTTAAGGAGAGGCGAGAACAGAATAATGTGGAACATATTACTTTTTAGTTTGATTCTCATATATATATAGAAGCACCATGAAATCTAACAGTTGAAAGAGTTTGGTTTAGGCCTATTTAATTTTTTAAAATAATTTTTTTTAAAGACAGTACAATTGACGGGTCACTTGGACTAAACGTCTTCTTCAGCGGACAATACAAATACATGTAAGAAATAATGAAGTTAAAAAAAAAGAGGACAAAAGAAGAAATTATTTGAATCTGAAAAACTCAAGTTTTTCCCAGAACAACGTGTAGCTTTCTCGGCCTCCTCCGTGAAACAAAGGCGCACTATAAACAAGTAACTCAAGCTCAGAAGAATCCCCACTCGCCCCCTCCCTAACAGCGAATAAAAAGCGCATAGCAGAGAGGGATAATTGCAAACTTGTGTGCCCCTGTGAATGAGAGCCGGGCTCATGCGCTGCGATGGCTCCCGCATTAAATTCTCATAGGGATTAAAAGACAAGGCCCGGGCCGAGATATGAAACTAGAATAATACCAACGACGACTGAGAATCTCATACCGAGCGGCAACATCGAAATTATACTTCTTAATGGCTCTGGTGCTGACAAAATGATCCCCAACAGATGTGGAGAGCGGAGCAGGGGGGCATAGGCGCCCTTGGGATGTGACCAGCGAATATACACCGGGGATGTCTAGCGGCTTCTTGCCCCCTGCATCGTGCCAAGCTTCCCAGACATTGCAATAAAATAAGAGGAGTAGAGGAGGGGGTTGGGTTTCATTGAAGATGTGCACGATACGCCTTAGAATTTAGTGGTCGTAGAAAATGTGGGGTATTGTTATGGTATTGTTGTTTCGGTAAAGAGGTAAACAATTTATCGTTTTCCAAAATAAGTATTATATAAGTAATAAGTCTGTGTGTATGTATATATAAATAGGTTCGAAGAATACAAAATGTAAATGTGTCAGATGTGTGTAAATAATTTTGATATGAGTATATTTCTTTTTATTCAAAGCCATTGAGAAACGTTAAAACAATAAGGGGGAAAAAATGATTTTTCACCTTTAGTTAAATAAAATCTGTATATTGGGGTGAAGCTTGACATTAACCCAACGTCACCCCAAAAACATGCAATAAAAAAAGATTGAAAATTCACATTTTCGTTTACTTTTTTGTTGACATATTAGTCCATAATCTAAACCCTTTTTGTTCATATACTGTTAATATGGTCCATAATATTGAAAACATTTAATTTACATTTTTAGTTGGTATTCGTTAGCACGGTGTATAATCTTTACACCGCAACAATTTTTATATGCGTGGTATGCTGTTAGCATGGTGTACAATTTCTGGATCATAGCAACTAATTTATCTTGATTTTTTGGAAAGAATTGCTCAGCAACCAAACTTCACATTTTTTTAACTTTGCTGTTAGCATCGGAACTGTGGAGTTTCCTGCATAGGCAACACATTTTATGGACGGGACTCATTTTGTGGTCATATAATTTATTTATTTTTTAAACGGACGAAGTGTTTCCTTGTTTATCGCAATTTTAACCGTGGAAATCACACATAAAACGGACACGACCACCCGTGATGCGAAAATGGACAATAACTGCCCATCGGTGGATCTATGGCTGGGGTGGCGTCATGCAAAGCATAAGAACCACTGAGTGCGAGGTGTGGTGATCGCTTACGACACCCGGTCCACCTCAGAACCTCCTGTGATGGCCATAAATGACGCGGCGACCCGGGGAGCAGAATCCATTTCTCCCAACGCCCCTGTCAGGCCACCTAACAAGAATATTGCATCACACATTAACATATCTCTGTTGTTGGTTAGGCCACCATGTCTACCCCTCAGACCCTTAATCTCGCCCAGGTGCTGCACGGTGTTAAATCATAATAGTGTTGACCTCATTCCGTTAATGATAATCTGACACTTTCATTCCCAGCTAAAATAAAACTATGTGCCGCGAGCTGTGTTTACGCTGATATGCTTTTAACGCATTTAGGAAATGGATTAATGTCACGGAGACAAGGCCAGAATGTCTTTAAAAAAACTCTATTTAAGGACTTGATTACCGTAGATATATTTTGTATATATATATATATATATATATATATATATATATATATATATATATATATATATATATATATATATATATATATATATATATATATATATATATATATAAAACTTCATTACGTAAATTATTTTTAACTTTTATTTCTCAATCGGGATAAATAGTGCGTCAAAATATTTGAGAAAAACGCTTCAGATGTTTAGAAATTGATTATTACCATTTTTTTTTGCGCTCTGTTGAACGTTATGATAGGGTAACGTAGTGAACCATGTAGTTTTTGTGTAATGACACGTTGAATGGTTACTTATCTCTTATTTTCCAAAAGACCAGTGGCGAAAAGGAATCAGTAAAACAATGAATCTGAAAATTACTCCAGTTGCCTCATTAAAACGTTATAACTTCAGATGTATAAGGCATGCCTAAGCAAAGACTTTTGGTTTGTAACATTTGAAGCTGAATCTTCGCGGCTCCTAATACTGTACAAATGTCGGGCTCTCGGTTGACAAAATTCAACCTAGGTAACTGATTTTGTTAACTACTAACGCAAATCGTCAGTCTTATTCTATCTTTTTCCCCCAGAAAATACAGCATTTAAAATGAAATATACTAATTTGTCGTCCCAGTGTGTGGGTGTTTTTTCTTTAAAAAAATTTTTATTAAAAAAAAGGGGGGGGGGTGGTGAGGAGAAGATGGGAAGGGTATGAATGGCGGTGGGATCTAACAAAAAAAAACAACCTTTCCCACCTTCTCAACCGCATGCTTTCCGTTCGTTAACATAAGCGAAATGAGAAACTTAGCCATTTCAATATTTCCACCCCTCTAAAAGTAATTATCAAAGAGTGTTTCCGGTTAATGTAATAACCCTAGGAATGATTTTGACTTTCCCCGTCATCGCCTCATAGGAAATTAAGCGAAATTCAAAAGATTAAAGCCTTAGCCGAGACATGTGGCTGGCCATTAGAAAAGAGAAAGAGGAATGCACTAGAGAAAACCAAAAACAGAGCACATCAACTTGAAATCTATTGAGAGCAGCCTTACATCATGAAACAAGTCTCTGAGATGAAGAGAGAAAAAAAAAGACGCTTTATGCTTTCCAGAAATGGGGCGCAGATATCGTCTTTTCGCTTTTAAATTGTAACTAATAAAATACAATATTAAGAAAAAAAGAACTAAAAAATATAACTGCTTAGTCTATTTTCAATTGCGAGTGTTTCCATGAGTGACCTTTTTTTTAAAGGGTTAGGGATGGGGGTTGCACGGCTGCCCAGTGATATTAGAATGTTATTTGAAAAGCTGGAGAAGACAGCCCCGTGAGACACGAATGTTCCCTCCCCCGCCCCCTCCATATTAATCTCCGGAGCTCTAGTGGCAAGGCAAACTAAGCGCCTTGTTTTGACTGACGCGGGGAAGTATGCTGGCACCAGGAGTTCGGGATGCCCAAGATATACAATTACTGCTTAAATATGCGGGGCTTTCTTGATTTCTTAATCTCCTTTTTTTATACACAAGTTTAAAAAAAAATACGTTTTATTATTTCAATAAAAGGAAAGAAAGAGATAATCAAGCCTTCAGTCGACATCCTGTCTGTTTTAAGACTCCTCCCTCACTTCATCAACACTTAATTGCTTTCAGAACAGCTTTACAAAAAATATTTAAACTGTTTCTTTACTAAGCAAGGTGTAATTGATAATTAGTACTTACAATAATTTTAAAAAGATACATGCCTTAAACCCTGGCTGGGGGATAGATTGGCTACAGGTAACCTTAGGACCTAAAACTAAACGTAGGACGCAATAATCCTCTATATAAAAGGAGCGTCTGTAACAGATAAGATAAGGTCAAGCAATTTGTTTAGATTTATTTTTGAAAAATCAGCTGTTGCAAAAATACAAAATATTAATTTTTAATAACGGTATGAATTTTTTAAAAAAAATTCATTATTTTATGTAATAGGAATACACTGGCAGAAATACATAATATAGTCGTTTAACTTGGTCTCTGGTACTGTGGGTTAAAGCCAAACATTCGTCCATAAATTTTGCAGTACCTATCTATGCAGGAACAATGATTTTGATTTTAAAATAAATAAACATAGTGCCACCTATCTCAGGGGGCGCAAGAAAACATTTTAGGTGGTGTGAGGAAAGGATATTTTAAGAACAGACATGACATGTACAATTTTGATAGAAATGTTCATTTTAAAAAATTGATTACACACAATTTTTCATGAGCATCACTAGTCAAATACTTTGTAAGAGCCCAGGGTATAAAAAAAGGGTATTGATACACTGACGAATACACAGTCACACAAATTATTTCCTTTTTTTTTGTGAGAAGTAACCAGCACGGCCAATGATAACAAAAGATTTTCTCATTGAAGTTAATAAACGATTTTTTTTATTTTCCTACAGAACTCCTATCATAATTTCGTCTCAGGATATGATAGACCTGAATTCCACAAACTATGATCCCACATGCAAAAATGCCACCTGAAGGATCCAACTGATATCAACTTAAATCTGGGGCTGAGGTGACAAAACTAGTAACCTTTTCTTTTTACTATACAATAAAACAATTCGTAAACACCTGGAACTGGCAGCTGCTTTTTTTAAACTCCCGAAACATGTTCTCTAGTGTTTTTGTCAATGGTGAGCTCCTCAACCTATCCCGTACTGACTTCTTCCAAGCACAACAGCCTTGCTTGACATCACAAATCTTTAAATGCACACATGAACAATCTTAGGTTAATTATCTACAAAGCCAGAGGTTGTATGCAAACATGCCCCAGTGGAGTGGAACAGTCAAAGGGTGGAACATGAATTGCCAATACCAGATTCAGGTGACTCAAATGTGGCGAGTACACCGTCCGGCCATATGACTTCAAGAGGCTAGATCACAATGGGGACTCAAACTTCCCAAATTGCAGCTCGCTCCGTTAAACAGAGGTATAACCTTTTGACTTCCTGTACTGAGCAAGGTAGTACCAAGGCATTATGACCATAAGCTCAAGACCAAAAGAATAGGTAAGTTAGTTACATGGCAACACCACAGCAACCCACCTTAAAGCTACCACATCCATTCAATTAGAAAAGTACAGATAGTGCACTAACCTGCTGAAAAAAAGATGCCACCGCTGGGAAACATTAGGACACTCTCCACTGGCGAGCCGTGAGAGACTGAAAGAACACTGCTGGGCGTCCTTGCATCCCAGAGTTTAACTGTGTGGTCATAGGCACCTGCACCAAGGAAAAAATGATCTTAAATCTTTGTGCATACCCTGATACTTTAAAAAAAATCTTGACTCTACTAAACTATCAGACAATAAAGCATTATTTAAATGCATGTGCAATTAATAAATATTGGTTAATTTAAGATGGTCATTCAATTTTGCAAAATGATGAGTGTGCTTATTCACACAATACTTATTTACGTCACCCAGTTAAATAAATATATATCCAAAGTCATGGAAATAATGTAACCAACTCAAATTATATTATTTTGGGGGCATAACTAGCTACGAACCAGTAAGGAAGATGTCTTGACTTGCTTGCGATGTTACACCACAACGAATGTAATCCTAAAAAAAGAGTAACACAAACAAAACGAAAAAACTATTACAAATTGTAACCAAGTTGCAACGTGTTTGTTTGTCAAAAAATGTGTTTGTTTGTCGTTAATATTTTTTTGTTTTGTCATTTGCATTGAAAAAAAAAGTTTTCATTATCTTTCTAAAGTATAATAGTTAAACACAAATGAAGAAATCCTCTGCACTGACATCTACTGCTGGTTTTATTGCTGCATGTATATAATTGTCTAACTCGTTCTTTTCAGTTGCTCAGACATCCTAAATCGTCTCATATGGACGGTTAGTCATGTTGCGAGGATGAAAATAATTAAAACCCGTCATTCAAAGGTTCCCCTGAAGTGAAACCGAGCGTGATAATTTAATTACCGCCAGGAAATATAATCAGCAACAAATATATCCACCCGAAAGCTAACGGGATTAATTTTTAATATTTTTTATACAACTACACCAGTAACGCTTGCTGTTTAAAAATAATCATAAACATCAACACACGAAAAATGTTTGTGTAAAAAAAATATAATAATAATCACATTCCTAGAGCAGGGCCGTTGAGTTAACTGAGTTAATGTTAGAGATACATAAAATACATTTTTAAGGTGAGAAAACAAACGAGTCGTTTAAAATATGTCTTAAATCATGAAAATGGAGGAAATGCGCGGCGGGGTGGGAAAAAGATTCATTTGAAAAATAAATCAAGGAACGTTGTTTTTTGTTGCATTAACAAGGTGCCCAAAGTTTAAAAGAACACTGGTGGGGTCCGGGTGACTTCTAGATATTTTCTTAACTTTGAACGCAAGGAAAAGTTGTCTTCCAACTTTGACAGACAGAACATCGTTTTGTATTGTTGATCCTTCGATGACCAGGGCCTCCCAATGACCCAATGGCGTAGGGGGTGGGAACGGGGTTTCCCCCCCCCCGCGCGAAATTTATTATTTTTAGAGCGGTGGATCTGTCGGCAAACTGAAGAGATCTTTGGTTGAAGGAGGCAGAAAAGCTATCCCCCAGCTAGCCGGCTTTAACCTTGGCTACGCCACTGCTATGATCCCGTCTTCCTCCCCAATTTGTGCACACATTCTGAAAATTCTTAATAGATTGACGTAAACCCTTTCAATATTATTCCACGATCCCGGTGTTACGAAAATGTGTTTATTTATAAGATGATCTCACGGGGAACATCAATTACAGGTGCATAGAACTGCCGGGTCAGGGAAGGGGGGTAATCAAGTACAGTCACGTGATAGGGGGCTAGGGGTTATCCTTTGGGTATTTAATTTTTTATTTTTCTTGGGGGAGGGGGTGTGTGCAAATAATTAAGTATGAAGTAAGCGTAAGTTAACATAGGGGTGGAGGTGGAGGTGGAGTATTTTTTTTAATGTATGACGATAAAAGTTTTTTTTTGTAATGTGCTTGAACTTATAAGTTTTAAATTATTCTCTTCTTTTTAGTCCACTTATAAAAACGTGGTTTTTAAATATAATACAACACCAATACAGCTTATTATCATTTTAAAAAGGTAATAGTAAATTAACAGCAAAGCTAAAGCACTCAAAGTTTCACTATTGGAAACCATACTGGGTATAACATTCTCATAAATGGCACAGCAGAGTTGTCTGCTTCCAACGGGAATGTATTCCCCTTTTTAAAATCATCTCATCTCATATTTTAAAAAAAATAATATTACAGAAGCTCCTTCAAAACAAAAGATTAATGCATCAAAACCTTATCAATGGTTTATGTCTAGTCTTGAATTGTTATTAGAGTTTGGAGTGTTGATGGTGTATAGGTTTTCTTGGGTTCTTCGGGCAACCCATTTCACGGCCGAATACCACGTGGAAATAAGGGTGATTTGTACGTGCTTGTTCTTACATATGGGGCAATATTTTTTTTTAATCCTTTAATCTGACTGTTGTATTAGGTTAGTGTTGTGTTGTATTTCCAAATTATATTTAATTGTCTTGTGTGTTATCACAACTTTGCTCTCTCACTCTATTCTCTAGTGTTTTTAGTTTTAATGATGTAACTATTGAAGTTACTCTTGTCAAATTTGAATATTCTCCAGTAATGAATCCTGCAGCTCTTTTCTCAATTTGCTGTAGTTAAGAGTAAAGTTTCATTTTATGGGTTTTACCTTTCACCGCATGCGTCTTTGTTCAATTAAGATTTTAAAATAATTAAAAAAAGTGCTCTTCCTAGCAGAGCTTAAAATTAACACTAACATTTTTTTTGATTGATAATAATTCCTTCCCCTCAAAATAACAAATGCCCATGCACCACACAGGCAACGCTTGTTCTTTTGTGTGAGATCTAACGACCTACACGCCCAGAGGCATCCTGGCCCTTGTTAGCACTCAACATTTATTACCCCCTCCCCCCTTTTCTGTTCGGTATTTTTATTACACAGCACGTGTCATAAATGTACTTAACTTTAAAAAATGTGGCACTTCGTGTAAATACTCCCTCCCCCCCCCTCTCTCACGAACCATCTTTCTCCCTTGGGGTACACGGGTATACTTCTGACCCGAAAATATTTTAACTCAGAGAAACCAAATAAACGATGAGCGAATAAAATCAACTGCCCGCACTGCGATGTTTGCTTTGCGATTCCTGTCTCATTTGATTTCTGCGTTTCCTTACTCCCCACCGTGTCCGGGCCTGTCGGCCTGTAATCAACTTTCTCATTTAATTTTCCATGAGTTTAATGTCAGGGTCTACAGTTATTTCCCTTTATTTGCCGGGCCCGCCGAAATCATGGGTGCTGAGAGGGAAAGATAAAATATAAAAAGAAAAAGAAAAAAGGGGTGGGATGGGGTGACTGATACATAGGCTTGTGCGGGTGGCGTATGATACATTTGGGGATAAGTATTACAAAACCGCGGGATAGACATGGTCCAACCATATTTTCCTTCTAAAAATACTTCTAACTAATTTGTTCATAAGACCTTTTTAAAATATAAGAAAATATTTCTTTTTTTTTCCTTTCAATTTATTACTTATGTTAATATTATGTTATATTTTTGTTACTTACACTATTTTCCCTCGTAGTAACATTATTTATTTAGACGTGTATATTATATGTATATATATATATATATATTACTAAACTTCGCCTGTTTTTGGGAGGAAAAAATTTAACGACATCTAAAATCAGCTAGCTAGAATTTATTTGAGCTCCTTTCAGGCATCATTCCGATGAAACCCATACTTTCTATTAATGGTAATAACTCAAAGTACTTGAAAAGTCCATAGTCTGTTAAAACATACATGTACAACCACTCCTAACATTTTGTCAAAACCATTTTCTCTCCCGCTTCTCGGCCTGTCCCTTTCCTGTTATTTATTTCACGCCAGGGAGCGTACCGGACACCACCCCCACCCCCCACGGGCCAATTTAATTTTTAATTTGATCGGTGAGAAGCTGTATACGCTTGCTGATCATCCACATTTCATTTTCCGGGATGGAATACCTTCCCAATTCTTAATTACTTCTCAAAGAAATGACTATCTTCAACATGCCCTAACTTTAAAAAAAAAGAAGTAAAGAAAAAAAAAGTATTACCGGTATTTTGTAAAGATTGAATTTACTAAGACACCGGTGAAGTAGCCAGGTAGCGACAAGGCCGACATACGCCATATGGCAAATATAATTAACCACAAGACAGCGTGCAAGAGAAAAGGTAGAGCTGAACGAACTTGGGTTTCTCGTATTGGTTTCATGATACTGTTGTATTGGCGAGTCTACTATAAATAATCACATAGTACTTTCGACATTTAAATGTAATAGTGTGATTTCACACGTTTTTTTTGTTGCTGTTGCTTTTTTTTGTTGTTGTCTTGTTGCTACTTTATTTTGTTAGGGACCCGTGAAGAGTGAGTTCGATTCATCAACCCGGTATACATTACTAAGAAATTAGTACTTAAAAAATATTCCAGTTTTTTTTCCCGATACAACTGACTGTTCTGAAATCTTTATGGACCTGTTTGGTATTTCGTTGTTGTACTCAAAGTCTCTTTAAACCTATCTTGCTCATTTGCTTACTAAATTACAAGGCATCCTTGCTTTAACAAAATATTTAAAAAATATGATAGAAATAAATGTTGACAGCGTGTCTATTTAAAATGCTAGGTCCAAAAAGTCAATCTATAGATAGTTCAACTCAACCTATTTACGATAGTGGAACATTGGAAAAGTTTGGACTAAAAACATGATTAGTGGAGCATTATTATAGGACCAACAAATTGTATTCTGAATGAAGTTTTGGCATGCTTCATACACAATGAAATTGTTTTTTTTATTTTTTTATTAATTTTAGTTCACATAAAATTTCATTGAGAAATGATGTCAAGTGAAGGACAACCTACAAAGATAAAGACACAGAGACAATCCTGGAAGACATTAGTATTAGTCAAAATTAACTTATAAAGTTTAGGGATTAAAAAAAATAACAATTTGTATTTGTGGACTGCTTTCAAAACAAGCTCAATGCAGTGCAACAAAGATACGTTTTTAGTTTTCTAGATTATTTATGAAGGCAATTTGTTTAATTTTCAGATGACTTAATATTTACACATTAACAGACACCCTTAAAAAGACAACTCTATTTATGTTCATATTTAACATTTAGGCCTATTTTGAACACTGGTCTATTGGTAGCTAGTTGTGAGAGTTGAAAGATATACTTTTTTAACAATGCGGCTATATTAGTAACCTAATTTCACCGAACATCTTATTTCATTCCAGATAATAATTATATGAACCTCCAAGAATCCATTGATGTGTTTGAAAGTATTTCAGTTTTAGGTTTTAGATTAAAACCAAAGAAATCAGAGCTGATAGAGACCTGTGTAAAAAAAAAGGGGAGGACTGTGGGAAGACCATTCTGAAAACTACCATGTTCCAGTGCATAAGATTAATAACCCAAGAAGCCCATTCAAATCCTCTTTTTCTATACCAGATCTGCAGTATAAAACTGTTACTGAATATTCCATTAACATAATATAAGAAAAAAAAGGCAAACTGTCATCAGAATGGTCCATAGTTGTCAATGTGTCATTTCACTATCCTGTTTTGTCGTTTGGCAGTCATCCACTTCAATATCTTCTCTCACAGCTAAGCCCCCACAAACAAACACTTTAAAATAATTTGGTACACAAATATAACCAATGTTTCCTTTTAGCTGTGATGCTGCGTGGCCGCGCACATATCTGACAGGCGCTGCGCAGCAGTTTAGAATTACCATGCAGCAAATTAAGTAAAATATTGCACAAAAAATACATGCTGTGCAACTTTGCACACAAGTTTTGTTTTACTTTGCACACACACCAATAAACCTCAGAGGGAACATTGCATATTAATTTTGATTTGACCATGCACCCACCTGATGTTCCTGATAGATGTGGACTTCTTTCTCAGTTGGGATGTCCCACACACGAACTGTCTTGTCATCAGAGCCTGAGATGACACGAAATTGATCCTGAAGAAATTTGGTCACATGCACTGGCCTGTAGGGATGGGAAAAGGTGCACGTCCCAGTAGAGTGACAGAAATGCCATGTTAAGTATAGTTAAAGGGGAAATAAAACAATGTCATAAAGGAAATTTTACATACATGAACTGGGGGTTTCACTTTAAAAAGTTTCAGACTATGTCTTGTTTTTTTAAAAAAACTTTTTGGGAGGAGATTTATAAAGTTGGAGTATTTTTGCAAAAAAAAACAACAAAGAAACAAAATTAAAAAATGAAGTATTTAAAAAAAAATTTTTTTTAAAAATCAAAGCTATTATTTTAAGTATCAGACACAAAACAAATAAAGTCCCCCACCCTGAGTGCCCCATAAATGTCCTAAGCAGGGATCGTGTTGTGGGGCTAAACAGCTTGATATATTTATCCTCTGTGCCAGCCACCAGGAGTTTGCCATCACTTCTGTAAGTGCCGCTATATACAACATCTTTAAATCTGCTAATGGTACTGTCAAGTTGACAATATTCACTGCTGTAGATCTGAACCTGAAAAGTATAAAAGGGAGAGAAAATGCATTTTGATTTAATGCCAAACACTAGAAATAGACCAGATCCAGTAGATCTCAGGTAATATCAAGAAATCAGGAAATCATAATCAAGAGACAATTAGTTCACTTCATTGATTCTAAAATGGTTAGTGACATTTATTTTCTTCACTGAATTAAAGGAGTCTGTTCTTTGGACCTAGGGGGGAAACCATGTGATGGAAATTCAATATTTAAGCTCTAAGCAAAATGTCTATATCGACATTTTGAAAAATCAATTAAAAATTATAAATCGATAAAAATAATGTAAGAATTTATGTCAATGTTAAATGCACCACCTTTCTGAAACACAGTATATCAATGTGAAATAAGTATAATAACTCTCAGCTTTAAAAAATATATAATAAAGATTGACTGTTGAATGATTCATAACCAGGGGCTGCCAAGATCTTTAACCAGGGGGCTGCTAAGATTTTCAACCAGGGGGCTGCCAAGTTCTTCAACTAGGGGGCTGCCAAGCTCTTTAACCAGGCGGCTGTCAAGATTTGTAACTAGGATTGCAACATCTTGTGTTGATATGTAGTTTGATTAATATTTAGGAATGCCGGCTAACGACAAAAGCAGGAAAATCTAAGACTAAGAAATTTCAACTATTTTATCTTGGTATATCCTTAACAGTTTATAGTTATAATTTTATTCAAGGTGTTACTTTTAAAAAACATTATTATTTTAAATTAGTACAAATTTTTATTAAAATTACCTTGATAATTTTTTTAAAATGCACCCCTTTCATTAATGGTACAGTCCAAAATTAGTTGTATTTAAACCTCACTATATAAACATTGTAATTGTATGTTTACATTGTGGGGTTAACTTAAAGCTTACTGTTAATCACTGCTATTAAAATTCAAAATATTATTTCAGTGGACGATACATATGTCACACTTCAAGCAAGCTATCAGCATAAAGGAAAGGGAAGACCAAAGGCAAAGGGCCTACCTAAGAAATAAGAATACTAATATATTGTTAGCAGCAACAAGCTCCTTGTACAGCTATCCTTTCTTAGGGAGGAAGGAAATCATACATGGGCACAGGTTTGTAATTCCATAATAATACTATGTTTTAACTAGCAAATGCTATCTTCATGCAGTAATTAACTCTGTTTAATAATGAAATATAATTATCTTTTAAAATGATTTTCCATGCAACATACATTTGGTTTGGAAAGTTATACTTATACTTTCACAGATATCTAAGGTATGGATTCCAGAATTTTTTCCAGGCATGAAGGTATTGGATAATCATTGCAAGAATCTGATAACAGGTGCCAGGAATTCCTTTTCAAGTTTGCCTCATGACCTCTTGGAGGAATTTTTGACCAAGGAAATGGATTTTAACTTTATTTCACAAGCTTGTGCTGCTGTTGGGATTACATGCACTAATTTTACAACACCTCCTGTTATATTTTTTGCATTGCAAGTTATAAATGAGTTGGTTATTGACTTGGTTATTTGTAGAAATTCCCAATCCCAGACTTTCAGTTTCAGTAAAAGTAGCATAGTTGCCTGGCTACATTGTTTTACTGGCCTGAATAAGAACAAAATGTTGTATGACCACAAGAAGATTGTTGGTCATCAACTTACTGTTGACTCAGTCAAGTCTTATTATTTAGGTTTTACACCTGTTGCTACTGAGGATTCTGATACATTGTTAGATATTGCCATTAATTGTTTTAGGAAACTTGTATTTAATTATGACTCTTTTACTGATAGTAGATCAGAGGAGACTTACAATTTGTTATGTAAGATTACTATCACCATGTCTGATAGGGCAGCAACTATGAAGTGTTTTAATACAAATTGGGAATGTCCCACTCATGTGAAACAGCATTAAAGTCTCTAGAATCTGATATTAAACAAATTCATGGTCGGTGTTTAGGGAGGGATGAGCACAAACTTTTTAAGTCATATACTGGTGTAGCTGAGACAGCAACTGTAAGGGTGGTTAGAACTATTTGTGATGTTTTGGGTCCTGGATACAAAAAATTGATGCAGGGTTGAATGGCTAGCATTTTGTAATACATCATTAATTTCTAGCTTTAAAAGTAATAGATTTAACTGTTGTTTTTTTTTAAAAGCTGCTGCATCATTTGTTTTTCATTTAGATAAGATGTTGTCATTTTTTACATGTGGAGTTCTGAATGCACAGCATTTAAAATTACAGAGTTTAGCATTAGATTTAAAGGACACTACTTAGGCATCAGACTTTTAATTAATTGACATGTTAGGTTAAAGTAATTTAAAAAATTTACACTGTCAATACTGAATTGCAGCTCTCTATAACCAAATTTGTCATGTTCGTATTTATCAAAGTTAGGTTTTAAAGTAACCTTTTTTGGGAGTTTTTTTTACATTATGAGTCCATTTTATAATAAGTCTGTACATTTTCTATTAAAAGTAACATGTTCCAAATTTTGCTTTGATATCTTACCTGGTTAATTTATTGTGATTTTTTAAAATTCTTCAAATTTCTTACTTTTTTATGACCATACACAATTCTAAAAATTCTAGTTTATTTTAGTTTTAATTTATCATTTGGCTGTCAATTTCTTGATAAAAGAGCTTTGAATTGTCTTTGAGATAATAGTAATTTTATATTTCTAACTTTTAAATTTTTAATGATTTTTTAAAAATGAAGAAAAATTGACTTTTTGTCTCCCTTTTCATTTTTTTGTAAAATTGTGCAACTGCATGTTTTGAATTGAATAAATTTTGTACATATAATTTTGTCACTGCCCTGAAAAAAAAATTATTTGTTAAATGTGTAGTTGTCTGTTAGGTAAAGAAGTTTCAAAGCTCCCAAAGTGTTATTTAAAAAGTCACAGGGTGTCAAAATCACACTTTTGCACACTAAGTGGTGGCGGCCATTTTGGAATTTTCAAAATTTTATAATTTTTAAACTATAACAGAATAATAATTTTTGCTGTTCTGTTCTAATGAAGATAAGCACTATAGAGGGGAGTATTCACATTGAATGTAGTTCTCATTTGAAATTACTTAACATCTTTCAAGACATATAAAGTGAAATAAAACTACACATTTTATGAATATAAAATTCAAACATACTAGAGATAACCTGCCAATCAATGACTTTATAACTATTCTACAACTAGGTTGTGCTGCGGCGCCCACTTTTTAGGGCGCCTACGGCGCCCACCTTTTTCAAAAGCCCAACTAACTTGTGCTTGAATGATAAATACGTAATATTAAACTTCCTGAAATGTACACAAAGTATTTTATTATAGGGGTTGTAGGGCGCCTACGGCGACCACTTTTTTTGGGGTCAAAAGCCCAAGTAACTTATCATTGTATGATAAATCCGAAATATCTCTGAAATGTACACAAAGTATTTAATTAATTTTTTTTACAGTGCTAATCACATCACGATTTTTAAAGTAATTTTAGAAAGCAGCGCACCAAATTACTGCACCAAAAGATAACTCTTTGAGTCAGTCACTACTTTTTACAACACAAATGCTGACGTCATAGGTTCGTGCGTTGTTTGGTTAATGTTAATCTGGAAACCAAAAGGATTAGGATTTTCAAGTCTATATTTTCAATTAGCGTTAGGCCACAGTGAGTGAGTCAGTCATACATAATTGAGCGTAAATATATATATATATGCTGATAGTGACGCCAAAGTGTGAACTTTCCATCCACTGAAGTTATTTGACAAAATGTGCCTTCAAGTTCAAGATACAGTTAAAGTAACTGTTCAATTTAAAGAACCGACTTGTAAGAATCCTAACTAGTGCTGCCCCCACACCCACCCCCACAAAAAAACCCAGTAAGCCGATGCACTTCTCTACACGCCCTGAAATATTTACACCCCCAGCCCAACTTTTAAAATAAAATACACAGGGGATTTATTTATTTTTATTTCAAATATCTTATTACAAAAATCTGACACTTCAAATCCACTTCTGATAATTTAAAAAACTTCATAAAGAGCAGATACTCTGAATCTTAGATATTTTTTTTGTAGTAGCGTTACTTTGGTCGAACGTCCGACTGATATGCTAACTAGAAAGTATTGTATGATGATAGATTAAATACTTCTCTTTTTGAGTACATAAAAAATATATCAAAATACCACTTATTTATATGTTAAGACATCCTTAAACAATTCCACCAGATGTGAGTCATTATATTATTGAAACAGCAACCCGATAACGCAATTTTTTAAAATGAACTTTTAATTTCCGTTACATGCTAATAATATTAACATAAAGCTTTTTAATTTTTCCGTCCTTGTAAAGCAATTTTTTTCCAGGGAGACAAAAATAATAATAATTCAGTTAACAAAAAGATCACAATAAATTATATACCCCTCTCAACCCCCACCCCAGTGTTCAACCACATCCTCTCTAATTCTGAGGATACCATGGGGCGGGCGCCAATTTCACCGGGCATACATGGGACACCGTGTCAAGGAAACACCGGTGCATCCTTATTATGACGTTCGGGGCTCTCCGGACTCTTCCCGGATAAAAGCTATTGGGAATCGTGTATTCCCACACAAACAAGCGCGTTCAACGCCGTTCGGTCACGTTACATGGAACGATGACTTAAAAAAAAACACACCCACACACTAATGGAAATCAACTAGGCTTTTAGTTCATGTAACTACAACAATCCCCAATAAAGAGACCCCCCCCCAGAAACGCTTAATGAAATAAGTATTGAAAAAGTTTGGCTACGAAGGAGACTAAAGAACACTTAGGGCAGACCTCTACGAGGAATTAAATTGTGGAACGGAGATCTCTGTAGTTAAAAGCTCCTCGCCCGAGCCATATTCCCTTGTATATGGGGGGGATACGTGATAAAATAACAAACATTCTGCGAAACGGGGGACCGTTTTCTGGATAGAATGATGACAAACATAATCGGAAAGTTCGGGGAAGCAGCGGCTGGGTGGGGGAATGAATCCACCACAGGGAAGTATTACAGTCTTAGCACAACCTTGTCAAAACAAATAGCCACCCTCTTAAGTGCTATCATTTTTCATTCATGAATATACTTGTGTAGCAGTTAAACCGATATGGCTGCAGTTCTAGTCTGCTGGACGATGTTCCATTCTGTAGCCAGTGTTATCCTTAAGCGTAAATTATTTTGCGTCGTGCACACTGATATGTTATAACAAAATTAATAGAACTGACAGACTTCTTTTGTTTTTGTAATTCCATGAATATAAAATCCGTTTCCGATCGGGTTTTTAAGTCCAATACATACCCCACCACTTGTTTCTTTCTTATAATACTTTTTTTTTAAAATCAACTATACATGTTTAGGTTCTCGCGAAACATCATTGTAAATTATCGGAGACACGCCAATCAGATGGTGCTAATAAAAAGCACATCTATAATTTAGGAAACATATGCAGAAACTAGTGGCAGGGAGGCAGGCTTAAAGAAAACAAAAGGCTGAATTTAATTGGTCCAAAACTTGTGCAACCAGCCAAACCAGTGGCAATTGAATAATAATAATAATACAACACCAATCTCCCGTGAAATCAAAAGCCGTCATGATTAATTGAGGCGCCAGGAGTCACTAGCTATGCACTATATAATGCAATCAAACGACCTTATCACAAAATGAACGCGATGTTAATTATCGGCAGGCATGTCTATACTACGTGCTGCCTATGAATCAATCAATCAAAGGGTTTCTTGTTGCACATTAGAAATGTTACTTTTCAGCAAGAAAAAAAAATAGACATACTTCAATAAAAATAAATTGAAAGTAATAAATAAATAATAGCTTTCGTCCCATTTACAAGGGAGGGAAAGTTCCTTATCTCGCCTTTCAACCTGTCTAAAACTATAGAATATGAAAACAAATGTAATCAACTCGAATAAAAAATTCCACGATATTTCAGGCCAGCTGTCTTCAATGTGCTTTCTTCTTTTAGGGTTTTATAATTCTCTCGTGTTTTGTTTTGTTTTAGTGGTTTATATCACGATGGCCTTGCAGCACCGTGACTTGCTGCGTACATTTCAATGTGAGCTTATCTGGATTACAGATCTAAATGGACTGTCAGTCTTCGTGGGGGTTATAACTTCCAGAATGATAGCAGGTCCAGAAACCAAGGCATCAGATGAGTCCAATCGTCTACAGCTCTGGTTAAGATAACAGATTCTTTCGGGATATGCATATCAATGGTGGGACTTATAAGGAATAACTACATGTCTGTAGTTACATTTTCTTTATTGATTTCATCGGGTATGGGGATGCAGGTAAACAGGGGAAAGGAGAAATAAGCCGGGGAGTCCTGGTGCTAATTCGTTGAGTTCTATTAATGTTATCAACAGAGATTATTATTATGTCTCCTTTCATTTGTAGCTAGAGCGGAGAGATTCGTTGGAGCGGGGTCTTTGTTGCCTTATCCATCTCTCACATCCTCCTTCTCTGTCTACTGCCAGCGCTGCGTTGAAAAAGACTATTTAATCTACCACGCAGAGTGCATTAACAAACATCAATTATGTTGGCAATCATACGCTCTTGGCAAAAACAAAAGTAAAAAATGACACTCTTCCCGTGATGCTATCGAGCTGAAATTTGCACATAGACTCATGTCACATAACAATGCATCGTATCAAAATTTAAGATCGATCGAAGGTACCGTAATTAAATTAATGCATTTTTAGTTTATCTCTATATAACATATGTAATTCAATTTCACAGTTTGTTATTGTTTGTCTTCCACGTGTCAGTTGAGTTCACGTGTTCACGCCACCCATCGATGTCCACACCCCCTCCTCCCTTCCCCCGGTTTTAAAACCAGGGGAGAACAGTCGGTTTCAGGCTGTAAATGTTTGTCGCGTTTGAACATAATTAATACTTTTAGTTATGTCTCATATATAAGGGATTTATAGACAAAATCTTTGTTTTACGGGATTGTTTAATTAAATCCCTTATATTAACTTCACCGTCTTGTCTGTCATGATCTCTTGGTCGGTCGGGCGGAAAAACAAATGTAAAAAATGACACACTTCCTGTGATGCTATCAAGCTGAAATTTTGCACATACACTTGTGTCACTTGACAATGCATTGTATCAAAATTTCAGATCGATAGGAAGTATCGTAATTAAATTAATGCATTTTTAGTTTATCTCCATGTATACTATGAATCAGTATGAAGCCGTCATCTATAGTTGACCTCCACGGGTCACTGCATTTCACTCCAGCCAGTGAAGACCACATCCCCGTGTTTTACAGCAAGGCGAGTTCAGTCACGTTCAGTCTGTAAATGTTTGTCGCGCGGTGCATATTATATTGAACATAATCAATACTTTTAGTTGTCTCATATATATGGGATTTATAGTCAAAAACTTTGTTTTTACGGGTTGTTTAGTTTACTTTTGTTTTTCCGCGGGACCACGACAGAGAGAACGACAAGACGGTGAAGTTAACATAAGGGATTAAAAAATAGTACAACGGCTTGTCTCATGTTTGGCTGGTTTGCCCGTGAACGACATGAACAAAGCACGTTTTTCTTTACTCCGGTTGATTTCTGGCCCCCAAGCCCAGTTCCAGTAAATGTATAGGATTAATTAAAACAAACTCAATTAGAAATCTATATATATATGTTTATCGGTCTATTATCATTTCATGGTATGGTAAAGCCAGTTTCCACCAATGATTCGAAGGCGGAACCACCTTGTGCGCTCTTTTCTCCAAGAAACCCCCTTAGCCCATAGCTTTAAGTAGTTTAAAAAAGCCGAAAAGAAAGCTAATGCAAATGCCATTTTATATATTTATAAATAAATAAATAAAAGGTAGCCCTATACGCCTCTCGACATCCTCTTAAATAAGAATTACATATGGAGCTAAAAAAAACCTATCATTGAGGAAAATAAACATTCCTCATTAATTGTTTGAAAACTTTTAGCATTACGTCAACATTTACGACGAGAGGGAGGGAGTCTGTGTTTGTGAGGTAGGAAAAAGTCTGGATGGAGCGCTTAGTGCATACCTATTTATTATCTAACGGCACAAACTTCAATGCTGAAGGACTTCACAAGTTGTTTCTTTTTTCTTCTTTTTGGTGCTCATTCCTTTTCAAATGAGGCTAATTTATAACAAGCCGCGCATTATTTTTTCATAAATCTATAACATGCAATAAAATTTTTACAATATACAAAGATAAATGAACTTTATATTAAGTCTAAAGTGGTATTTTAATTATTTTTTTAAGTAAAAAAAAGTTACACAGCTCTATTTAAAATGCGGCCACCGCAATCTTTCATCGATAGATTTTTCTTATACATGTATTCAGTGGCGTAGCTAGGGTCATGTGCGCCCGGGGACATGACACAAAATCGGCGCCCCTTGTCGGACCGAAAGATTCTGGGCCCGAAGAAAAATTTGAAATTTTACGGTTTATATAGTTCATTTTCGAAGCTTCTGGTATTTTAATGAAATAGAATACAGACTAATATTTATCTATACGATTGTAAACAATTTATTTGAAAAAAATACTCTACTAATTATACGATTAGACATAGTCTACAAAAAATTGATTCTCCTTGATTTAATTTGATTGTCGCAAACTCGTCAATCACGTTGTCAAAATTAATATTCTCAAGTGTTTCTCTTTTGGTGCTAAGGAGTGCAAGATCACTCGGACTATCTTTTCCAATTGAAGCACGTAACTAAGACAAAATAAGCTTCAGTTTGCTGAAGGACCGCTCACAGCTTTCAGTTGAAAAAGCAATTGTTAGAAGTATTTGAAGTGAAATGCGCTTGACTCAGAAATAAGTCATATCCATATGAAACAATAAAACCAAGAACATCCAAAGGAGTTTCCGATAGAAATTCAGTCCGGGTACTGAGAAGCATTTTTCAGTCACTGATTTATGTGCACAAGTCATTACCATTGACGTCAGTGTCGCATAAATTAGCAAAATCTAAGCAATTTTCAACGAAGTGTATTGACTTTTGTCTCAGCAAGTAGAGTTTTGACGTCTAGTAAAAATCCAAATTTGGATTTTTTTAGACGTAAAAAACGTATTGATTTCTCCTGTTGGATTCTATCAATTACGCTGTTCATATCACGTGCAATTCTTCTTCTGCAGAAAGTCCTGCATCTCTTGTTAATTCTCCAGGCATCCTCCGATGTCGTCTAATTTGTCTGTCAACCTCGATTCCCAAAGTTGTGCATCTTCCTTTCCATTATCTACCGCAACCTGGCTCAAATTATCACGAATTTTGACAATTTCTTGCTCAAGCGATTCAAGATCAAATGCTGCTTCCTTGAAATTCACAGTAGGATTCTGCAACCGTTTCTGGACACGATCAATTTTCCCAAGTATGATGTTCCAGAAATTTAACAAAACTAGGAATTTAAAGTTTAATATACCTGCCAGCAAATTTTCCTTTATCACTTCTGGTGTCAGGCGTCATATTTGTATGTTTTGAGAATTTTTCCAACAGCTCTACCAGTTCATCTAGTGAAATCTAGTCCTTCATAAATTGCTTTAACAGCTTCTGATCGTGCACTCCAACGTGTTTCAGACTCCCTCTTCATTGTGATTGGCACAACTCTTTTTAATTCTTCCCAACGAATTGTTGAACGAGAGAAAACAAAAATTTATACTTTCAACTGTTCCAAAAACGTGATAACAACTGGATCCTGTTTAGCTGAGTGTACTCTTGGTAAGTTTAAGCTCTGGTTGTCACAGCTGATGAACAATGCTCTGTGATTTCTGGCACATATTCGCTGCTGAAGGCCGGATATATGCCCAGTCATTACAGCAGCATTGTAATAACATTGTGACCGATAGTCGGCTAGAGGTATGTTATTAGATTCAAGTTTCTCTACGATAACTCTTTCAATGTTTGCTGCGTCTTTGGAATGTATCTGGATAAAACCTAAAAATGATTCTTTGGTGGTTTCTTTTTTAGTTTGAAAATCCACATCCACAAATCTGATGACTTGAGAAATCTGTCTTAGATCGGGTGTTGAGTCAAGTAGGATACCGTAGTCTACGCCGTAGTACTTGTTTTTTTCTGATTTCACTCAACAGCTGATTCCTTACAGTCGATGAAAGTAGGTGGATAAATTCATTTTGTATTTCCTGTATAAATAAGATACTGAGCCTGGATTTTCTCGGGAATCTTGTAAGTGCTTTCTAACAGTGGATCATAATGATCAAGTTTGATCACAGAGAGACAGGAAAGAGAGGCGTTGTTTGATGTTTCATATAAAAGGAATCCAACTTGCTTTGACATACCGACACAATCCCTTGAGAGGAGAGACTTCTGTAAGCCAGTGGTTCTCGGCCTTTTGAGATTCAAGGACCACTTGAAAAATGTGTGTCTTAGCTACGGACCACTACTAAAAATTGTGCTACTGCTGAGCTGGAAAGTTAAATATAATTATACTGTTATCTGTTGCACACGCTCCTTCTATACAGAAGATTATTGATATATATAAGTAGTATACATGTTAGTTAGTAAAACTATACTAATATGCTACGTTTTGCGTGCTCCAAAAACAATATTGTAATGGCTTTCTTTTGTAAAGAACAAATGTCATTTATATTAGTCTTACAGTCATCTTATTTAATTCTACTTGCTAACTATAAAAAAACTTTAAGTCATAAACAGTAGTTTGTATTAAAAAGACTGCTATATTAGTTTATTTAGTACGAACGATGTTTTGTTTTTATTGTAAGCAATGCAGAAAATCCACTTTCACAAAGTTGCAAAGGGTAAAAGTATTTTAAAAGCTATCTGAGACAGCTCGGAGTACTCCAAAATTTCATTAAGCCCACTTTCTGATGCAACATATTCAAAGTGGTATTGCTAGTCAGTTCAATGAATTGGTTTAATTACGATGTTGGTAATTTTATTTGATGAGACAATGTGTGCGAGATTAGGACTGGAAACCCACTAAAAACCACTGAACGTAAAAAATCACCAAAGTAGAATTAAAATTGGGCCTGCATTGATCGAATATGACCAGAAATCAAATTTATCAACAGTAGTTTATTTATTTCAACATTTTCTGGTTAATCGGTAATGTCGTATAATTGATCAAACATCTCAAAGTTACCTTGAAATAATCTTCTTTTCCAAAGATCAAGCTTTTTCGTAAAAGCAGACACTTTGTCACTGAGAGTAATATAATGTGTCTTCTTTCCTTGCCGAGTTGAATTAAGTTTATTGAGTTCTTCAAGAGTTTCAGCCAAGTAAGCCAGAACAGCAACCATAAACTATGGTTCAAATGATCAACAAGCTTTGAGTTTTTTTCTACAAGAAACTCTCTTACGTCGTCACGTAATTCAAACAGTCTGATAACCAGCGAACTTCAGTATACATCAGTAACTGTTAATGTTCAAGATTCATATTCGAACATAAGAAATCAAAGAGACGATAATTTAATGGACGAGCCTTGATAAAATTTAAAACTATTTAGGCCAGATCAGAAATATATTTTAAGTCTGCGTTAATTCTTTTACTTGTTAGTCCTTCTTGATGAATCATACAATGCGTAAATTTCATGCTTTGCTCGCGGACCACCTGGCACATCTTCACGGACAGCTAGTGTCCACGGACCACAGGTTGAGAACTACTGCTTTAAGCCATCCTTTTTCTTGTCTTGGTCATTTTGGTTGCTTTTAGTGTCGTCTCTGTCCGTTCTATTAATAGAATCGCCTTTGTCTCTTACTGCTCCCCTACTCTCTCTCCCAGTTATTTTTTAAATCGCCACTAGCAATCCTACATTGTGGATGTGTCATTTATTTAGGAGTAGAATGGCGCCCCTTAACGCTCAATGGGGGGCGCCAAAATCATGCTTTCCAACTGATTTGTAATGAATATATTTTCGGAGCTCCAAAATTCAATCTTGCAAACGTATTTGGGATACATTAGTTTACATCAAAACACAATTAAATAATGAGTTTTAATACTCATTTTGGCGCCCCTTAACGTGGCGCCCGGGGGCATATGTCCCCCCCCTGCCCCCCCCCTCGCTACGCCACTGCATGTATTAGTTTTTATTAATAGTCTTTATATAACAAGCAGGCGTGTACGTGGAAGTGAGGATCTTACTTAAGTTATTACAAATGTACCCCAGGAACTACCTTTCTGGAGGCTCTTACATCTATGTGCATTACCAACTTAATATAGAAGATTTGTTAATCCATACATATTAAAAGGCTTTAATTTTTTTACATCATGTTCCTTCAATTGAAAAAAAAAGATGTCTTTCTATAGTCACATGTCTTTGTGGTGTATGTAAAGAATTGTGTCATTTTCGTGTGCCTTTGGGTGAAACCCTAAGGTTCTTTTAAAAATAAACAAACAAAAAAAACATTAATATGTAGTAAATTTGTGTGTGTGGAATGGAGAAACAATAATACATGTATAATTTTTTGTCTGGGTTCGTTTAAACTACATGTATATTCAAAATTTTTTTATTAAAAGAGATACCATGAGGGTGAATTTAACCAATACATGTTGTTTGTTTCATGTACGCAAACTGTTTGATTTAAGAGTAATCTTTGTTAGTAATCATGCTATATAATATTTTCGCAAGCTCTCAATGTATGTCATCTTTTGTATTTAACATTTTTGAAGGTACTGATGCTAAATCAGTTACTAATAATGATTTAATTTTTTTTTAATAATTCAAATTAATTGAGAGCATTTCCGTGAGAATGGTTTCCACCTTTCAGGGTTGGTAAAGGTAATTACAAGATCATAAATATTTGTGACAACATTATTAATGACATTTTAGAGGGGCCTTGAGAACAAAAATCAAATGAACGGAACTGGAATAGGGTAAGGGCAACAATGGAAGTAAATTATGGTCTTAGAATTTATGGATAATTAAATTTCAGTACCAAGACGGTGCAATTTAGTAAAATCCAAAAGCTGTTTCTCATATGATATATATCATTACCAATTGATAAAAGACACAAATAAAAGTAAAAAGTAAAGTTCCCTTTTCAGACCATTCTGGGCTATGGGGCAGGTGAAGCAGCATTCACGAGGTGCTATTCCAATGGCATACGAGGAGATTGTGTGGCTAGTACAATGCCCAGCCGCCTTTATTTTACCGCAACTAACGTCATGTACCCATTTGGAGGTGGGTGGACTCAGGGAACAAGCCTCACTTTAATGGAGACTCAAACCTGTCACACTCTGTTTGCCGGCCGAACGCACTGCCGCTAAACCTCCGTGCCCAACAAATAAGAAAACTTAATTCTCTTGATTTTTTAATCTAACGCCATAGCAAATCAGGGTTATTCTGCTTGAATATTGTATTTTCTTAAATTTAATATGGTAACTTAGTAACTATTGTACACTTACTCTCATAGAATTGCTCACTGCAAAATTGTGTGGTTTTACTTTGCAAAAGTCGATATCTGTGATGGCTCCATATTCTTTAACTGTAATCGGAGTCTGAAAATGAAATGACACCTGGATTTTATGAAATTCTAATTTGTGCCCCGAATATTAAGCACAGGCTAATTTTAATTAACTTATTTGAATCATTGCATTCTCTGTAACTTTTTTATGGTTTAATTACTGCTCTAAAAGTAGAGATGTTACATGATTATAGGCAGTGGCGTCGCTAGGGGGGGGGGCGAGCCGCCCCGGGTGACACCCATCAGGGGGGTGACACCCGAGCTTAAAATTTTACTGTGCAAGATTTTGATGTCAGAAAAAAAGAAGACAAATTTTTTCATCTCAAAAGAAATTAGGAAATACAATGAAATACGTTAAACGTGAAACCTTTTATTTAAAAAATACAGTTAACTTGCAATAATAAAACAGTCCCAACACACAAACAACATTAAAACAAATTAGGAAAAAAAGAAAAGAAACAGTCGCAGCAGAGAGATCTTTAAAAAAGGCTGGACATGAAGAGGCAATGTCTTATGTTTTAAAAGAGATAAAGCCATTTGGGCTTGGACACAACCACAGCATGGACGAATCCCCCCTCCTTCAAAAGCATCAAAATTTTTAACTCTGTGCATGTGTTTGAGTTTCACATTGGGCTACTTCCTTTCATTACCCTGTGCCTGGGTCTGGACAATAACTTTTTAAAGAGTTCTGAAAATTGGACTAATTCTGAAGGTAAGCAGTCTTCGAAATCAATTGAATGTTCTTGCATTAACTTGGCTGCTGCTCATCGGATGGCGAAAATGCTGAACTCAGTTAGGTTTGTAAGAAAGCCAAATTTCTCATGGATGTCTTTATATGCGCCTAACCGATTTTGTAGGGCTTAAGAAAGTTTGTCAATGATTACCAGAAATGTCTCAACCTTGAATTTTTGTCTGACGCTTTCTTTTTGAAATTTTTTTTTATAGCATTGAAAATTGTTTATACTCTTTTTTTACCACGGACTTGTCCTTTCCTTTGTCTTCATAGTAATCAAATTAAGAATGCTGTCTTTTAACAAACTCAAATTTAAAGTAAAATAGCGACTTCCAGTTGTTCAATTTCCTTTAGAAATCCTTCTGCTTCAAGTCGACAGTCATGTGGCTGATTTTTGTTTGTTGCTAATTCTTCCAGTGCTGCGAGATTCTCATGGTATGCTGAGTTATTAACAGACCTTACAGCATCATGTCAGGCTAACCATCTTTTGTCAGACAAGGCTTTGTTAACATGTATCAATATCATGTGTTTTTGAAGTACCTGTCAACGATGAGTAGATGCAATAAGCCGGGTATAAAGATTTTGCAGAAGACAAAAAAATCTGCCTGCAGCAGGACAACCTGCACTTTTCCCAACCAAATTAATGGAATGAGCTATGCACGGCACATAATGAGCAGCACTGCACTTCTCTTAAAGAATAGCCTGGTTTCCGTTATACTTCCTACTCATATTTGCAGCATTGCCGTATGACTGTCCAAGGAATTTTCAGGGATCCATACAAACATTTGCCTGCATCTTTATTATACACTATAATTTATAATAAGTTTGGGGGACCTTAAATTATGGGGGGCCCCTAGATTTAGCCAGTTCAGCACCCATATTTAATCCACATTCTGTGACGATGTGTGACAAGGGGTGTGTTTAAAAAAAATGTGACGTCTCATCAAAAGCGCGCAACTTTAAATAAAAGTTCCACTTAAATATTTGATTTTTCACCATTTATTTAATTGCGTTTTGAATGGCTTCACGCGTGTTATGATATTAGAGTGCAGACTTACACTAAATACATATTTAAATGACAAAAATAATTTGCAAAATGCTAATTTTTATTGAGAAAATACGGCAGGGAGGGGGTGTCAAGGCTTTGTGACGTCATATCGTAAAAGAATGGGTGGGGGTCTAAGTTTTTGTGACAAAGTATGACGCCGGGGGAGGGTGGGGTAAAAATCGGCAACCTCACGTGACGTCATTTATGAACTGCCCCTTCAGTTGTGAAGGGGTGACACCATGAGCTACCGCCCAGGGTGACACCAACCCTAGCGACGCCTCTGATTACAGGGTAAACAAATATTACAAATCTTTTGTCCAAAGGCACGTATCAATTTTTTCTAGGAATATTACAAATCCCAGAATATGTAAAGAATCATTCAGAAAATACAATTTTTAAATTTTATGTCTTCTTTATAAAAACCATTGCACAATGGCGATCTTTAAGAATTATTTTATCGAAGTTAATGTCATTTGTGGCTGGAAAACCTTCAAAATAATATGGCTTTAATATTCTATCCATAAGATGACTCCTCTTATTATTAAGACCCTAATTCGATGCTTTAGCCCCTTTTCAGCTTTGCTATTTCTGAAATGTATACAATCGAAGATTACATTGTAGAAGTGTGAAACAAACAAATATTACAATAAATATTTGACACTTTTCTTATTACTCATACTCTTTCTTAACAATTCTACAGACTAATGACATGAAATTATGGAACAGGTAAAAATTAAGGTTTTATATCCTATGGTTTTTGAAAACTTATATTATCAATAATAAGATCATTTTTAAAGATATTTGCATCAATATTTTAGGAGATGATCGCGTTCTTATATACAACATTATAAACAACTAACTATTTAATTTACAACAATGATTATTTTTTTTAAATTATTTTTTTAAGGTCAAGTTGTAAAAATCATTCAAAAAGTCAAAAAAATAATTCGTGCCAAGTCAAATGTTCACAAAATATAACATGTTTATTGGATTTTAAATAAATATATGTTTTAGTAAAATGTTAAATCAATATTTATATGTATGAGAGGTAAGTAGTATTTAAAACAATAATTAAATTGACTGCATGAAGCTATTAAAACTGTGGTAATGGCAGCCTTTGCCTTCATGCCGTTAAGTTTAACAGTTTTATATAGTAACTAGACGCCCCGCGGCGTAGCATACGCCGCAGACTTGCTCATGGAAAGAAAGTGGAGAAAGAACTGACACAAACAACAGCACGGAGAAATCAAAACAACGCGAGTGAACGTCAGTTGACTGCCGACTTATTGTTGGTTTATCACTCACTGTGGTTATCTACCTGCCCTCCACCCTTTACCACATTAGCTTGCCAACCATAAACAAGCGAGGGTCAGCCATGTTGGCAATAAGGGGTAAAATAACAGGCACAAACAGACATTTTTAAAAATTAAAAAAAAACAATGTTTTCGCTGGGGCTTGAACCCAGGACCTTCCCCGTATAAGGCGGATGTGATAACCAGTATACTACGAATCTCACGTTATTTTGTGAAGGAACAATGCAAGTGAACGCAAGGACCATTGTTGGTCTCGAAACATTGGTCGACCCCAGCAAGGGTCATTCATCATGGTCGTTTGCACATACTAGCATGGTGGTGTCCCACATGGTTGGGCTAAGTAGAGAATTATATATATAAATAGACTTCAATTTCACTTATTTTTATTTAGAGATTGAAAAATTATTGAAAATCATATCGGAGACCCCATCAGTTCAATGAAAAAAATATGATCGGCGTCATTTAAATATTTTTTTTAATAACGATGTTGAGGGGGTGATGACTTTGAGAAAGGCATAACAGGTCTTGACAAAAGTGTAAGCTGATGATGTTGATGTTTTTTTCAAAAAAGATTGGATGCAGTTCATGTATTTTTAGGGGCCGATGGTAGACAACGCGTAACGCGCGGTGTCCACTCAGTTGGGTGGATGACACGCATTACACAGTCTGTTTATTTTGGTATACCCAGTCCACCTTAATAGATTAAAATTTATTTTTAAAAAGATTTATGATTTTAAAATTAATTTGGTAAAAGCAAAGAGAACAGTGCGCTCGATAAATCATATTTTTGGTTGCTATATTATATTTGTTGTTTTTTCTATTTAATTTAATTTAAAAAATAGACAACTAAACCTAACCCAGACCCTAAAACTGAAACAACAAACTTTTTAAAAAAAAAGACTCAAACGAAACTCGAACCTCCACCTGACACCCAGAGTTCAAGAATCTAATGTCCTAACCGTGAGACCACAGAAGCTCTTGTAACTGATGAATTTTTAAAAATCTTATAAAGTAGTAAGAGCAAAATGTGACGTCACGTTTACGCGACACCCAAGCTTTACAGTGGATGCCGCGCATTGCGCGGTGTCTACCCACTTCGATTTTTAGGTTGCATAAGTGTATTTTTATTAAAACTAACGTGGTTTAGACATTTGTAGCGTACTGAGTCGTAACGAGTCGTAAAAGTGAAGTAAAAAAAAATCCCAATGTTTTCAACTGCTCAGGACAGTGAGGGAGTCACCGGAAACCACTTATCTGATGTATTCGAATACAAAATTAAATTATTTTTTGTAAACTGTGACGTAAACACAGAAATCCTGAGGTTCCCCGTATCTCAGTATAGTACTGGCTAGTACTGTATAGTGAACTTTCAAATTTGTTAAAAAAGTTTTACCGTAAATTTTCGACATGCGCAGAACAATGTGCGAACGAGTATCGAACTAACTAACAATGTAAATAGTTGAGAGCACCGTTCTCTTTGCTTTAGCCGAGCTCTCTTTGAATTTCACAGCAGCTAAGTTTTTATTTCGTTATATTCTTATTCGTTTTATTTGTGTACTATTTCTATTTGTTCTTTGAAGAAGGCTCTTTGCCTAAACGTTCGCTGTTTTGTTACATCCTGTCAAGCTCACTCATACCCTGTTTACATGTTATCCATCTACTAATCTAAAAGCCTGATTGCAGTTTCACCCACATTTTGTTCAGTGTTGACAGTTCTCAGGCAGTTCTGAGTTTGTTCAGTAACTTCAGTTCAGGTAATATTGGAGGAACAACAATTTCCATGTAAATAAAGCATTTATAATTGAAGAGCAAAATATTATATTAAATTACATGCTAAATTTTTAATAGGATACCTCAAGATTTTTCCAATATACACCATCAGGCGTGATTTTTTCCTTTAAAATTTTTGGAATCACAACACTCGTTTTCTTAAAGGAGGTCGCCATTTTGACATTTAATGTTACGGAAGTGATGAATTAAGGCTTTCGCAATTTATCTATTTATTTATTTATTTTATTCGATCTAAATATACATTTTTAAATAATCTTTTTTTAAGACTTTTAGCAAATTTTAAAAATAATGCAAATAAATAAATCTTCCTGTTTGTAAAAAAATAATTTATTTGGAACTGCGTTTAAATCAAGGGTAAGCCAAATCAAGTAAATTAAATACTTTGGGAAATAAAAAAATTTAAATTTAAAATTAAATGCAAGAAAATAAGAGGGTCAATCGCCTGAAATGCTTACCCTCAAGTTACCCGCTACCCTACCTTAACCCTTGGCCTTTATCCTAACAATCTGTAGTTTAGTCTTTTGAAAAGAATACAATAATATATTATGAACGTAGTTGAATTTTAAAATTATGACGATTATCTTATAATATTAAATGAATTTTAAAAATTAAATGCATTAATAATAATACTAAGGCATGTTAGTTTTTAAAGAAATAAAGGCGTAGGAGATCTAAAACTACTGTGTTAGGGCCATTGCATTGCTGCCTGAGACATTTCAAAATTCCTCAGCACATTTTCAAGTAGAAATTTTAATAACCAATTATATCTACTATATATTTTAAGCTACCTGCGAAGACCCAGCAGACGATTTACAATGTTTATAAACCTTTTTTTTTGTGTGTGTGAAAATGTACAATTGATTGTTGAGTGATTGATTATGTTAATTATAAATGTTACACTTAAGAATCATTTTCGTTTCTGAAATAGCAAAAATTGTAATAGAAATCTCGTTTACAATTAATGATAAAGTAAGTTATCTTTGGAATCTAAAATTTCAAAATAAAAAAATAAATAAAAATCTATTGATGCAGAGAAACAAAAAATACACATGCTAAACTAATCCAAAATAATGTTACAGTTATAATAGATATTGTATCTTACCCAGTCCATTAGTCATTTTCCTAGGAAAGGGGAAGGGCCAAGGTGAATCTGCCACGGATGAATATTGCTTTCTTTATTTTTATGGTCGGCTATTGGACCTACTGTAGAGTTCGTTTGTTGGTGTTTTACATTATTGTTTTTATTTTTGTTTATTTATTGTTTTTTTAAGTCAGAGGGTGGCAAAACTTGCAACGCCCCTGGTGGCACTCACACCAGTTACGCCACTTTCACCAAACAATGTTAATTTATGTATTATTCTAAATCGACACTGAAGCAAAACTAAAAACATCCTTTATTTCAAGAAATCGCATCAAGTATCAAGTTAATCAAGCTATTGGGATTCGTATTTCTTTTTAAAACAATGACATTGAATAACATTAAATATGAATAAGTACACTATTTAAACATTGCAACATATCCGAAACACCAGAAATAAATACTAAAAATTTTATGGTTGCAAAATATTACTTATCCTATTTATAATTCACTTTTATGAAAATAAAAACTTATTATTGTACAGACTCTCCTCTGTTACCAATGACAATCAGGTAAAAACAAGGGAGAGATCTCCATGGCGTGTTAACTTATGTCCCTTTTTATATGAACTCTTTGTCTTATATTTAAATATTTTTACTTCAAGATCAACTTAAATAAAAAGTGGCTGTTAGAAAGAATTGGTTCGCTCCGAAAAAATTAATTATAAGCGCCCGTAAAATTTTACTTACTGGTAACTACTGAAAATTTTAAAATTACTTATTTTATATAAAAAGCCAAAGCTTCTTTCAATCTTTGCAAGCAATCGTGTATTGTAGTTACATGGTGTATATATGAAAACAAGATTGCTACTACCATGCATAGATTTTAATGAAATAAATGTTAGTATATTTTTTTAATCTAACAATAATTTAATGAAAAGTGTAAAAAAATAATTTTCAAGTCGAAATGACACGGTGGCCAAACTGCGGTTCGTGAGCCCCATGCGGCTCTTCTGTGTTCACAATGCGGCTCGCGTACAATTCATGAATGATATGTAAAATGTTAATGTTACAATGAATGATTACTTGTAGATTTACAAGCCAGTTTTATTGACCCATACTGTTTCAATGAGGCTCCAAAAACAATTGTTTTATATTTAAAATGGCTCTTAGTTACTACGGGTCTGGCCACCCCTGAACTTGTCGTTCACGATCCAGTATGTTGCCTTTGCATGCTTTGCTTATTGTTATAGTACTTATACACCGTGTATTGTACGGTCCTAAAGATTCGGCCTACTAAACCATTCAATAATATTTCAATGACAATAGTTTAAATTTTGTGGAGATAATTTTTTTTACCGATCGTCGTATTCAATATTATTGTCATATTGTATATGATAATTGTTAGAAGTAGGGTATTTTCTTAACTATTGAAACTTGCAATTTCTTTTACTTTTATGATATTGCTGTTTACTTGACTTGTTTACTGTTTTGTTGAAATTGAAAGACAGTTAAGTCAAGTCAAGTTATTTTAATAGTGACTAATTTTTGTTTGTTTGTTATTTTTAAAGACAAAAAAGCAGTCCTCAGTTCGTTTTATCCTTACTAAGAAGATTTTTACATTTATTCACTATAGTAACATTGTGTTAAGAATGTTTCAACGACTGATTACGCTTTATTTTATTCATCGGAGCAATTCCATTTATATTTTTCGCCTTTCTCATGCGCATGAACCCAGAAAAAACGTAAATAGGTCACGTCTGCGCGGAGAGAAAGAAGTCACGATACCTCACTCCGCATACATTAATTTCATCGAATCATGGGCTTGCCGCGGGATAACATTATTTGATAAAGAGTGCAACGAGATCGGCCAGGGTCTCGGTCCGCCATAAGCACCGCCTCTATTGTGAGCAAGCCGCACAGTAGTTGGTTGGATTAGAATTGCAATGGATGTGGCCGTTAGCGGATCAGAGATGAATCTCGTAAGTTAAAAAAACGCTGTCCATTTTACGGCCAACTTAGCTAAATAACACTTGTGGTGAATCTTACTTTGAATTGAAAAAAGAAATCGACTTAGAATTTATATCCATGTTTTAGTTTGATTTTTTTTAATGCAATTAAAAGTTTAATTTCTCTAAGGAATCATTGGATAATTACAGAGACTAGTAAGTTAATTTTTATACTTGTAAGTATAAGTATAAGCTAGTCTACAAATAAATAGGATTCAGTTTCAGGGCCTATAATTTATTGACGAATATGGCATATGGATGTGGTCGTCATATTTTCTAACGAATTCAGGAATATGAATAATTTACTTTAGGTATGTTGACTTTTTTTCCGCAATTCTTTAAAAAATAAAAATAAAAGTATACAACTTTTTGTTATTGCAAGGTTATATTACATTTACATTATTCTATTTTTGCTTTCTAAAGAAAACTATATTAATTCGACCTGGTCACTGTAAAAGTATATTTTGTATATAATTATAATTGTATAACTAAGCTACTTAATAATAATACTTATAATTGTATTCAGATACATGCAAATGCATACACATTTCATTCACTGGTGCCTATAGACTATAGGCCTACACTATACCATAGTTCTTGAAAAATGTTCCTGTTTCATTATTATGGTTATAAGTGTGGATTTTAAAAAAAGATAAGCGTTGTTTATAACTTGTGGCTAGGTCTATCATCACCGTGTGCGTGTGTAATAGTAATAACTTTTAAAATACTTATAAAAACTTTATATTATGTATTTTGATGGTTGTACGTGAAAGGTTAATAATTATATAATTGGGATATTTTTTGCGATCGTCAACATGTTGAAATTAATTTTCTTTTTATCATTACGTCATGGGTCTTCAGCGATTAATTTTACAGAATATGAATAGGCTTGAATATAGCCTATCATTTTTAATCGTATGTTTTAATAGATCTAATTATTTTTTACAAATTGATTTTACGCAAACTTTGATCTTAATTCCTAACGCTTTTTAAATCTATGACATCATATGGCCTAATTTACTGATCAGTTTAAAAAATAAAAAAGTTATATACATATTAAAATTAGATATAATAAAATAAAATAAATACAACTTTGACAGACCCTTAACATTAAAAAAAGAAAGGTTTGAGTTTGATTAGTGTGAACAGGGGTATTATATATAAGTAGTTTTATTTAGCCTGTCTGTTCCCACGTCCCCCCACCCCCCAACCAAAAAGGTAAAGTAAATAAATGAAATAAACATAATAAAATAAACAAATACCGGGCTACAAAAAATAAAATAAAATTTATAATGCAATATAATTTTAAAACATTAGATGCCATGTACACATTTTTAGAAAAATACAAATAACAATACTTAAATCTTTATTACTTTTTAAAATATTTAAAATTACAATTTCACCGTTCCCATTTCTTTCATTGTAATTAATTTTATTTTTTTAAATTTTCATTTCTATTATTATGATGAGTTATTATTTCAGTTTCTACTGCACACTTACGGGCTTCAAACAAAATACTATTTTATATAGCATACTGCACATTATTCTATACTTTTAAACGAAGGATAAAGACTCAAAGATACTTTTAGGACCTATGTTTAAATCCCCAATCTATAAAAACTACCATTGGCTTCGTTCTAAGCGCCTGCTATAGGCCTATAAGCTGATGATAATCAAATGATGATAATCAACTTAAAATATAAAGCTATCAAGCATATCTAATCTAAACATCATCGAAAAACAAAACGATAAAACTTACAAAATAAAGCCATCAAGTATAGATATATAAGCTGATTATCATTAAAATAAAACGATCAGCCTAAAATATGAAGGTAACAAGCATATATATACAAGCAAGATATCATCAAATAACAAAGCGATCAACCTAAATTATAAATCCAACAAGCATATCTTAGCTGAAAAATCATCGAATAACAAAACGATTAACCCATCATTAGTAGCCTCGTACAACGACGTCTCGAAAATAATCGATGGCAGTCATCTGCCTCGCGTCATGATGTCTGGAAAACCGCCATCCGACACCTGATGGTGTTCACACTCTCCAAGATACAATAGAATAAATAGATTCACTTCATTTGATCAAAGCAGTACAGCGCCCAATTTCCGATATCAAACGATCACAGATGTGTTTTATTAAATCCTTTACATTAAATCGTGGTGTCTGGTTGCTTGATTGCTTGCTTGTCGGTCGCCAAAACTTTGGATCGATTTTAACCCACTTTCTCGTAAGCTAGCGAGCTGAAATTTAGCAGGCAGGTTCGTGGCGATGATAAAAACTATGTATCAAAATTTCAGATCGATCGCATGTACTGTAATTAAATTATTGAATTTTTAGATTATTTTATTTATCTCTATGCATCATGTTATTTTTTGAGATAGAGTGTCGCGGTGCGTATTATATTGATCAACCTTTCTGTCGCGCAATAAGGTGCGTATTTTATTGACAACACTTTTTATAAACATATTCCTGATCGGTGCGCATTATATTAAACACGTTTTACGAGACATAACTACAATTTTGTATTTTTGGATGTTCTTGCGCTGCGTATTATTATGAACATTCTTTTAGTTACGTCTCGTACATAAAGGATTTATAGTGAAAAACGTGTTTTTTTACGTTTTTTAAAATTACATATTGCGTTTTAAGTGTGTGATATTTCATGTATGTATACTTAAATATGGATATGATTTGTCTTAGACTAAGACATCCATAGCAGAGTGAATACGGAATTACGAAAAAGGGGGACGGGAGAGGATATTCTCTTTTTATCACGTTTATAAATGTGTATAAGAGCGTTATTTCATCGCTACGCGGTCTCACTATCTCACGAAGCCTTGGTCCAAGGTATAATGCCAAGTCGATAAAATCCCACATCATCTCTTGTTCTCATGAACCAAACAATTGAATTTAAAAAACCAAACCAACAACCTATTGCTTAAAGAAACCACGCACTCTTACACCGTCTCTGTGAATCAATAAACACACTCGGTGTTTATCATAACGCTATGTGGTTCACTTAACGTTGTCACCTCCTACAATAGATGTTATAAGTGAGCACATTCATTTTATCAACATTTTTATTTCAATGATATTTAACAACATGTTTGTTTACTGATGATTTCACCGTAATAACGTTTAACGATGCATTCTTCAATAATGGCACTCACTGACAAGTACACATCTCAAATTTCAAGTTGTCACGTCCTTTATCAACAATATTTCACATCAAAACTTTCATCGCCATACAACGTTCCATACACACACGTTTCACTGCCTTAAATAAGTGTTACAAGGTGTATTTTACTATAACAGTACGAACACACCCATTTATTAACTCTGTCTCAGTTTCAAAATCACCGACACACATGCCATGATGCTGTAACTTAAATATCTATGTGTGTATATACAGCGTTTCGCCTACGCCTAAAACAGAATCATCATTCACGTCTTAAAGTTCACCAACATACTGTCCTTTATAAATCAATACGTTCACCAATATCAAGTGTTCCTTTAATTAGAACACATAGAGGAGTGTGAGGCAACGACCTTACGTTTTCTCAAATCTGAAGATGCTAATAAACAGATCAAATAAAAATAGCACGACACGGGTGCGGTCTCTGCGCCATTTCACGTCAAATTATGGTATCCATAACAACCCTCTTGACAGATATACTGACACACACTTTCGGCTATCAATTCTTAACTATACTTCGTTTAAAACTCCTGTCACTGCTCTACTTAGCTTGGGTTATTGTTCCGTAAAGCTGGGGAACAAGTCGGGGCAGAAAATGACAATCCAACTACAATAATATTACAAATGTTGATTCAATTCAATAAATAAAGCACGTGTGTATATACTGTAATAAAAAAAGAGGGTGAGTGTGGGGGAGAAACCATGAGACCTTCTGGGAGCTGAATTTACCTTCATTAAAAGTGACACATTGCGGGTGCTTAATAAAATATGTTTTATAAAAAGTCTATTGACCATTGGCAAACTAAACATGGGATGTTGCTGATCCATGATATGTATTAAAAATTAATAAATTAAAAAAAAACAGCTTAATCATTTGGCATGTCCAGAATATACTAATTTCCATGTGGCCCTCTGCACAAAAAAGTCTTCAATCGTCATCGTAACGCTGTACGTGACAGGGTTCCCGTAGTGGTGTTATTCTTTAACAAGATTAAACAAAAGTTGGCCTTGAGACTATGTAGTAGTTATTGAATTGTTATTATCTTTTGGAAAACTATTAATTCCACGATGACTTAAAATGATTCAACACAAATATTTTAGCCCCCCCCCTCATTATTAATATAATACTGAGATGGTTTTATAAAACACACCACACACATATACAAACATATATATAGTTATATATTTATTGAATTATTTATCTATTTATCGCTGTAAAATTTCAAAATTATTATTTTTATACAAGTTAAGATATCGGCCTTTATTTCAAGAAAAGAAACTTAAAAGTAATATAGATTCTCTTGTGAAATTTCGTTTAATAACAATAATAACATACAGTAAAGAGTAATTGTTTATATGGCAAAATGGTTTTAGAGAAAAATTCCCGTGTGGGCCATGAATCACATTGTTACTTCCAGCATTAAAAAATAAATACATAAAAATAAAAAAAATAAAAAGTGGCTCTATTGTTTTAGTTTAAAGAAATAATTTTTACCAACCATGTACAATGATAAATGTATGAAATTTATCAAACAACATAATAGTTTTGTATGTGAACATTATACCTATTCACCTGACTGCCATTCATTTTAAAGATAATTTTAAGTAATGAAAGTGATGTAGACCCTTCGCTGTGTACGGTGTTCATAACTATCGTTATGATTGTTAAACATATATCACTGAAAAACGGATCTTTCGGGCTCCTGCAAAGAGGCCGTTTCCTTCCTTATCCAGAAACGCATTTTCAGTGGATCTTAACATTTGAAGGTGTTCTAAATGAGAAGAGGAATTTGGTATGGCAAGTCTATATCTCGTGAAATGTTTAATTTAGGAAAGTTTTTTTTTACGCAGCATAACAATAGATTTTCGAGGTGTATTGTGGTGGGGTGAGGCCACTCTTTCCTGCTGAATAATTTGCTATTCAGGAAAAGGTTCCGCGCACGAGGGAATCAGCTAAAATACTGAAATAAACAACGAGCCACTGCATAATGTTTTTGAATGATGGTCAGACCGTTCATTTCCTTTTTCTGTGAAATAAGGGCTTAGCATTGTTTTGAAACAAAATTGCCATTTGGGACAGCCTCTTAAGCAATAGATTTGGTCGCTCAAAGCGAGTTGTAAACGATTGAAGTAGTCAATGAACACTTATATGGATGGATTCGTGTAGACTATATATACTGTAGACAGTGACCAAGGGTGATCCACAATAATTCTTCCTTGCTCATCTTGCTGTTAAGCGTTGCCCACACTGGGTATCGGGTATGGAAACTCATCATTGAACTTATACAAAATAGCAACGAACAACCAGTGTTCAGTTTCAAAGATGCATGCTCGTCGTCGACTTCCGCCGTGTGAGTGTATAATCTGTATGATTACACGTACTTAAATATCATTTTTCCGTTTCAAACATTTCTGGGCGACAGTTTAAATCTCATTTTTGACACAGTGCAGGCCCCGGAACAATCAAATTTCTAACAATGTAGAAGAATAGTCAGAACAGTAGAAGAATAGTCTTGTGAATCTTAATGCCGTCATGTTGGATCTTTTTTTAAAAAGTTTTTTTTTGAAAACACAATTTCGACTACCTTTACAAGTTCCATCCCAGGAAAATAGCGCTCATCTATCAATATGTTTTCGCTGCATAGATGTATCCATTTCTAACCTTATAACACAACTTCCTTGGGGCCTAAGGGTAACACATGACGACTGGGTCCATATGCTGTTGACAAACACACAACGTACGAGTGAAATATTTGTCCGTTTCAGTACTGTTACTTTTGACACATAATCTTATACACGGTATATGGTTTCTTAGCAGAGCTTTTGATGATGGATACAGAACTCTTCATTGGTTAACAACAGCACATATATACAACATTTTGGAATTAACATTGTTTCAACAGCCCTGTTTATGGCGCTTGTTTGCGAAGATTATAAAGCTAATCTTCGCCCTGGTTTCTGTTATGTAATAATTTATTTATTGATTATTTTATTGTTGTCGGGTCATTGTAAATGTAAATGAAATTGTATTTAAATTCCGGTAATAATGAACTCTATCAAGTGGAATGGTTTGAAGTATACTCATTTCATTGTAGCCTACATTTATAGATTCACAGTCCCCAGGTATCATTGATTATAAAATCACTTAAGAATATATTTTTTAAATACAGTAAGTTATCTTGTTTAACATCTCATAGATTAAACCTCCCCTGCGCTAAATCATGCGTCAACACTCTCTTTGTAGCCCAAATATAAAATCTCCGGCGGTCAAGATTTTCACTGCAACCCCACGTTTGAGAACGCAAATGTAGTAAATAACCTGCTAAACGCGACCCGATGACCACCTCCAACATGGGGTCATACAGACACCACCCTTCAATCCCTTAACCAACTTATAATTCTTAAGAGGTGTCTGCGAAATATAAAATAAAATTAATTTTGACAATTTATTTTGAAACGCCCCCTCCCCCATGAATAAATAAATAAATTGTGTAGGTTTGAGTGAGTTAAAAATTACGATTTATAAACCTGATTCCACTACAATCTAATTAGTCCACTCAACCCAAACAGAAACTTGTGGCAAAAAAAAAGTATGTGCCATGAGAAGGACTGCATGGGTGTTAGATTGGTTGTTGCTGATTTGGTTGGTTGTGTGTGTGTGGGGGGGGGGTGGAGAGCTGGCTTGAAGAGGGTGGAAAAGTGAAAATATGTGGAGTCTGTGGAAAATATCTAAGCAGAAAAGAAAATAAACCAGATGGAACACCCATTAAGTGACAAGGCAGCTAAAAATTGTGGAAGGAGATGCAGGTGAACCAATTTATTTGTCTTAATCTCGAAAAATGCTCTGCAGTAATCTAGACCGAATGGTAGAACAATCAGTTAAAACGGCTCTATTTTTTAAAGCTGGTTGTTCTCTTATAATTAAAATTCCATACGAACCTGCATTTCCCTTAAATTTCAGTTATTTCTTACCAACAATGCAGTAGCGTAGCTAGAACTTTTGCCGCCCGGTGCGGTCTCCAAATTTGCCGCCCTTTTTAGGGGGCCGTCCATAAATGACGTCACGCACCTGGGGGGACGGGGTGGGAGGGAGTCACATACGTTTGTGACGATGTGTGACGAGGGGGGGGGGTGTTTAAGAAATGTGACGTCGCGTCAAATCGCGCAACTTTAAATAAATTTCCACTTAAATATTTGATTACTGACACTTTATTTAATGACGTTTATGTAAAACGCGTGTTATCTTATCTTATCTGTTTACAGACGCTCCTTCTATACAGAAGATTATTGCGTCCTACGCTTATCTATGGTTTGTGTTTAGTCCTGCATTTTTATTAGAGATTTAAATGTTGATAAAGTGTTGGTTTTCCTGGATTCTTCAGGCAACCCTATTCCACGCCCGAATTCCGGACGGGAAGAAGGAAAACTTGTATGTGTTTGTTCTTGCATACGGAATAAGAAAGGTGTTTTTTATCCTTATGTCTATCTGAGGGTTGTATTAAGTTATCTTTGTGTTGTATTTCTAAATTAGAATTAATTGCTTTATGTATGATTACTACTTTGCTCTTGGTTCTTCTATCCTCTAGTGTTTCAAGGTTTAATGATTTAACTGTGTTAATATATTAGAATGCAGCGCTACACTAAAAACATGCTTAACTGGCAAAAGTTTAATTTGAAACATGCTCATTTTCAAACAGAAAATACGGCTTTTATTGGGGGTGTCAAAGCTTTGTTACGTCTTATTGAAGAAGGGGTCAAAGTTTTTGTGACGACGTGTGACGAGGGGGGAGGGAGGGGGTGAAAAATCAGCCAAATTAGCGTGCTTCATTTATGGACGGCCACTAAGTCGATTGTATGATGGTTTTTAAAAATTAATAAACATGAATAAATAATTGTAATTGAAACGAAGTAAAGGTGGGGAACATGTTTACCATTGCATGCCCATATTTATGTAAGCAGTAATAAAAGAGGCCGCATAAGATTATATACCTATAAATACACATTTATAAAAATACAATATACTTTTTTTAAAGGCCACAAGAAAGTTACTGAGGTCGCAGGTCCCCCCCCCACCCATGAGACAAAACATATTCCAAATTTACACCCAAAAAAAAACATTACGAATTACTATTCTTTTATTTTGTATTTATAAATAAATAATTTTTTCTTTACAAACAAAGAAATTGTATACATTAGCAGTGGCGTAACAACGGCTTGGCATTGGGGCAGTTGCCAAGGGCGCCGGCCTGCGCCAGTTCAAAAGGGACGCCGCTAAATCTCTAATTTTTAAATTTTTATTTAAATAAAAGGCGCCAAAAATAAATTAGCCAAGGGCGTCAAAAACCCAGTTACGCCTCTGTACATTAGTATGTAAACATATTTATACATTTATTTTCCTAACTTTCATAATAGAAAAATCGTGTATTATGCTATCAAAATTAAAGAATTCTTTGTAATATCATGTTCTATGGACAGTATTGCAAGATTTTGTTGTCTTTAATCGCTCATTGTGGAACGAAGATAATTTTAAAAAAAAATCAACTTCAGTTTGGAGAAGCTCCTTTCACAACTAGCGACACTGATAGCAATAGTTGAAAAAATTCATAGCAAAATTACAATGTTGGGTAAATAATTTTCCAAACTATACTGTTGAATAAATTTTGATAGATCAATGGTGCCTTTTCCCCCGTTCTTCTAACTTAATGCCTCTTCTTGTAGTGTAGGTACAGCCATAAAAACCTGGATCCTTTTTCTTTCCAAATTTAACTGTCAATGTCAATAAAGTAATTTATTTGATCTTCAAATGTTTCATTTAGTAGGTTACAGGGTATTATATATGAATATTTTCTTGCAAGGACATGCAACTCATCAAAGCATTATTTTATTTTATTTTATAATTCCATCCATGGATAAAAACATTTCTCGTTGTAATTCTTGTTCTAAAGATAGAACCACGTCTTCTGAATTTTCCCTACTCATATTTTTTTCTCCTTCTAACTAGGCGTTCAGTTGATATCTCCATCTCTTCACAAATTGTTTGGCTGATATAACAGCATTTTGTATTAGTACATCTCTTTGTTCCATGCAATGGCTTGAATTAATTTTTTTTAAATGACGGGTTCCCATAAATTGATATAACATAGAAGAGAAAAAGATTGCATTGAATTGAGTAAAATTCCAGCATCTGATCTTTTTTCCTAGTAACTTCTTCAGATGTCAATTTTTCACAAACTCTTGAAAGTTTAAGTATGTCTTTTTCGAAATCATTATGTCTATTGTGTTGTTGATTAACTGAGAAATTTGAATATTTACATATTCTTGTCATAAATCTGAATAATTTTCCAAAAAATAGACGAATTCAAATTATTTACACATTACTATTACTTTAATTGGATAGGCGTAACATGCTTAATAAATAACCGTATTTTAATGAAAAACACAAATTATTTGTGCTACTTTAATTCAATAAAAACAAAATAAATTAAATTTTTAATAATTTACCTTACAATAATTTACTGAAAACTGAAACGGTAATATAAATTACTACTTGCAAGTTAAACTTGCCGGATTCATTACTGGAGAATATTCAAAACTGACTAGAATAACACCATTAGTTAAACCTTGAAACACTAGAGGATAGAAGAACCAAGAGTAAAGTTGTAATCATACATAAAACAATTAACTCTATTTTAGAAATACAACACAAAGATAACTTAATACAACACTCAGATAGACATAAGGATAAAAACACATTTCTTATTCCGTATGCAAGAACAAACTCATACAAATTTTCGTTCTTCCAGTCCGGAATTCGGGCGTGGAATGGGTTGCCTGAAGAAACCAGGAAAGCCAATACTTTATCGACATTTAAAACTCTAATAAGAATGCAGGACTAAACACAAACCATAGATAAGCGTAGGATGCAATAGAAGGATAGAAGGAGCGCCTGAAACAGATAAGATGAGATAACTCAATATTTGAACCCCCATGCCTTGGAGGTAGGTGCTTGTTCGGTCATCATTCTGCGAATGTCGAAATTCCACGTAAAAACTGTCGTGGCGATATTAATAGCACACATTTTTCGGCGATTTGTTATGGTAGTTTTCTTATAAAAGCGTCATCTGTGACTAATACCGCTTAGTTGTCCAAACAAATTGAAACGTTTTTTTGAGCGATTAAAAATTTTTGAACGGTTTTGCGTTAGTTATAATATCCACTATATAATCAAGCAAATGTTGTGCGAATCCGTTAATTAAGACGCGAAATTACAAATATTTTTGTTTCACCTTGGTTTTTCCCCTTCAAAAGAAAAGGGGCGGTTGTCGGAAATGGTTGTACTTTTCAAATGCACACAAATGCCGCCCCTAAATGCGTGCCGCCCGGGGCGGACCGCCCCCACCGCCCCCGCCCCTAGCTACGCCACTGCAACAATGGCTTAATCTGATATTTGAAAAAGGAAGAACAAAAAGTTATTTTAAATATTTCTAAAATTATTTTAAATATTTTTAAAATAAAATTTAAGAAATATTTTTTTTATTAAGAAGCATATTTCCTGGCATTCCGCCATCATTTTATAAAGAGAATATTACAAAACATGTTATTTATAAGTATAAGTATGATTATGCTGAAACAAAATGTGTTTAAAATAGTGGGGCAAAAATTGGCTTGTGTTTTGTTATAATGGAACATTGGTAATTGGTTAATGGAACATTGTACTTTAATCTTAGCGCTTAGCTTCCCATCCCAACAAACCATATCTTTCCTACTGCTAGTTTTTTAATGCGTTTTTATTGATGGAGTTGTTCCAATTATTTCCTATAACTGCCACCCTCCAACAATTCATGCGTCCTTAAAATACTTAAAAGCCGCACCTGGTCATTGAGTTTCACGTGTGTGGTAACACTTCAAATAAAAAAAATAAAAAAAATGAAAGGAAAACAAATTGAAGAGCTCATTAGTTTATTTCTTTACGAAAAAATTTAATAAAAAATTGAACTTTTTAAATACTCAGTCTTGATAATCGTGAAATCGTTCTTTTTATAATCGTGGAAAATGAAAAGACAAACTGACATTATTAGCATCCAAATACGCTCACTTCATCATTTCCACACCAACCACATACTTCCAAATTTTATTCCATCACAAAATATTTTTCACCTCAGTAAGGTCACACAAAACAACTGCCAGAACGATAAATTTATTCGTTTAACTATAGTAACAGTATTTCTGAAAAATCTATCAAGTATTAAGATTTTAAATTAGGCCAATTCCCCCCCCCCAACAAAAACTAGTATTCCTTGTTTAACTCAATACTTCTCAAATTTTTCGCTCGAAGCTAGTTCCTTGTTTAACTCTGTACTTTCTCCAATCGTTCGACCGGATTTTTGTGTCATGGCAGTCCTTTCCCTAACAAATCATCCGAGGCTAATGTCTTCTTTGTCTCAGTCACTTCCCCAACAGTTCATCCGAGGCAAGTGCCTTGTTTGTCTCAACACTTCCCCAACCGTTCATATGAGGCTAGTGCCATGTTTGTCTCAGTCACTTCCCAACTGCTCATCTGAGGCTAGTGCCTTGTTTATTTCAACACTTCCCCAACTGTTCATCTGAGGCTGGTGCCTTTTTGTCTCAGTCAATTACCCAACTGTTCATCCAAGGGAAGAGCCTTGTCTGTCATGCAGTCATTTCCTTAGCAGTTCGTCTAAGGCAGTGGTGTTTAAAACCTGGCCCGTGGACTAAATAGGGCCCACCATAACATGTTAACGAGGAGTTAAAACGAGGAGTTTTATCTTACATAACTAATAGACTCGTGGATTTTTGTGTGTAATGACGACACAAGATGTCGAAAAACAATGCTTTTTGTTATTGTTCACCAACATTTATTTGATTAGAAAAGCCGAAATTGAGGATGACGTCCGAAGGCAATGTTATTGAAAAAACTTTGTCTATTTTGGCCAAAGCGAAAACAAAATGAATTTGGCTTCGATTTTCTTATAATTTTGAGACATTATATGCCTCATACTTATTCCCATATGTTTACTTAATGTAATATTGCCTTCTTTTCAAACAGTTTTGAAACCACTGATCTAAGGCAAGGGCCTTGTTTGTCTCAGTCTTTTATCTAATTGCTTTTCTGAGACTAAGACCATTATTGCCTCAAACCTTACTCCGTAGCATTTTCCTGGTTTCAACAGTTTTAATCCAGTGAACATAGCTAAAACATGGGTATTATTGAATTTACTAGGGGTTGTAGGGCGCCTACGGCGCCCACTCCGGCTTTAGGGCGCCTACGGCGCCCACTTTTTTTGTCAAAACCCCAGGTAACTTATAATAAATAAATACGAAATATAAACTTCCCGAAATGTACACAAAGTATTTTATAATTATAAATCCTGAAATCCTATTTTTACATCGTTCCTTTTTCCAAAATTAAGATATAAGCTAAAAGAATGACGTCATATAATATATATTTTTTACAGCGCGTCTTTAATTTGTAATTAATTTGCACACCTTTTGATGCAAACCTTTTTCTAAATATAAGATCAAACAATGACGTCATGTTAAATATTTTTACAGTGCTAATAATCACCACACGATTTTTTAAACTGCTATAGACTGTTGTACATCGTTCCTCAGCGTTTCACATCCGGTGACTTGGGCTTTTATATTTATTGAATTTATAATTATGGAAAGCATAACAGGGTCCGGATTTACCCAATAAACATTGTTCACCAGTTTTTACTGAAGCTACTAGCTTCTATACCAATGTTCACCTGTTGTCAAACAGGAGCATAACTGTGCGCCGGGTACACCCAAGTACAATTAAATTGAGATATATTTATCGTCATTTTCTTTCAGTTTAAGCATAAGTCTCAAATATAATTTGTATGGGCTCATTTCTTTTGTAATTCAACTATAATTAAGAGTAGGTAAAACATTCTGATTGACATTGGGAATGCTTGCTATATAATTCAGAAACCTGGAATAACTATTCGTTTTCAAAATATTATAGAGTCAATGCTTTTTTTTCAAATAAGGAAAAAAAAAGTTTAAAACCATTTACGTTTTCTGGTCGTCAACGCTTACTGCACTCAACATCCGTATGTCTCCACGAAGTTCTTTAACTTTACATTTAAATCAATTTCAATATACTTTCTTTAATGTGTTTAATTGTTTGTAAATTATTTTAGCATACAATACAAGCATTTCAGTTTCATATTTACCCATGGCACCGTAACAAGTTTGAAAGAACTTACTTTTTCTATAGGCGTTAAGGCTTTTCCCCCCCTCTTATTATTATTAGTGTACATTTAGCATAATTTCCTTGGTTACTGTGTAATTTTTAGTATACTTTTAAAAAAAACACACTAAATTTTCTATTTATAACCTTTTTACAGACAAACGGTACCACTATGGACTCAGAGCCTGAATCAGACACATTTAGCGACAACGGAGACGTAGCCGACCTCAACGCCGACAAGCTGGACCCCTCAGAGAGGGCGCTATACGAGAAACTGAAGCAGCAGGAGAGAGAGGAGCGGGAGGAGATCGAACTGGAGCTGAAGGAACACGAGGAGGCCCTTGCCATCCACAACACGCACCTGAGGGCTCGGGAGAAGGAGATGCACCTGGCCCAGGAACGCATGCAGCAGAGGTCGGAGCGCGAACTTGACCTGAGCCGGCCAAGCTCCAACAAATCGCTGTCCAACGGAAACGTCAACAACGGGAACGGGGCGTCAGACGCCAACGTCGGTGGTGGGACTAGCAGCAACGGGGGCCCCAAGATTTCGGGGCCGATGAACAATAAAAACAGCATTATGTCGTTTCCGGGCAACAACTTCATGGGCATGGGCATCACCAACAATAACAACAACAATAACAACAGCAAGAACTTGGGGAATGGCGGGAACCTCATCAAGAACAATGGTGACAGTAATTTGGATACGATGAGCAAATTCCTCGCCGACGATTTCCGGGCACATCTACACAACAGTGCCAACTTCTTATCCTCATTCCCACTGGGGCACCCACTGGCACACGCCCACTTGGCTCTGGGCGGGCATCTGCTGGGGAGAGAGATGAAAGGTCTGGAGGTGGTCAACCCCTTCCACCCGATCTTGCCCAACCACAGTGCGTTCCCAAGCCCGCCCTCCCCGGCGGAAAGGTACCCACCCAGCTCGACCACGCCCATGTCCCCAACCGGTAGCCTTCAGCCTTCACCTTCACCCGACGACCCCAACGGGGACAGCCGATCCCACAACTGGACGTTTGAGGAACAGTTCAAACAGGTACAGGTACATGACCCATTTTTTTACACATATTATCTGTAGCCTTAATGCATGTTAGCCATGGTCGTACCGCATGTTATAGGCAGTATAGGATGTCTTAGGAAGACCCCAAACTGCGGAGATCTGGTGTATAGATGACGCTTATCGGACTTATCGCATCAGTCGGCTGATGCTTGAATGCGTTTTCTATTCTCTCATTGATAATTGAAGTAGCGATGACGGGTGTCACGGGTTTGAAGGGGAGGGGAAAAAAAGGGGGGGGGCGGCAGGTAGTTGTGCTATAGAATCCGTGTACAAAAATTTTTCAGGATATTCATAGAACTATTCTGACACCAGGAGATGTTTTTGCATAAGAGTTACATTAAAAATCCCATTAATGATCGACATTTTTGACCATGCATGTTTTTCTATTCAAATAAATATATTTTAAATGTCTGCGCCCAGTCTGAATGTCTTAGGAGAAGTTAGAATTTTTTGCACTGTCTTAGCAAAGTAGCTGCTCTAAATTTAAGTGCGTGTACTAAAATTAGTTGTTAAAAAATGTTTTTATGTTTATTTTTCTATTATGTCTAACCAAAAACAATCTTCAAGTCATTGACTCGGGATTCTATATTGGCTGTCGATTTTTAATCTAAAATGGTTTTCTTCTAAATCAGACGTACAATATAATGACTTATTACTAATTTTCATGACACTTCATGGCGTTTCTCCGAGATAAGATAAAATTAATCTTTAAATAAATGATCTCGCTTGCTCTAGCGCGATAGAATCCCTTTAACAAGGGTCACACTTTTCCTTTAACAACTTCTTTAATCTCTTTCACCGAGCAACATGCACAACACACCACAGCCCAAATTCGTAAGTTATAAAATAAAAGTAATGGTCATCGTATATTTAAAAAAAGGTAATATAATTTAATTCAATCATAGCCATTAGCTTTATTTGTTTCTATCTGTTTGGTCATTTTGGCGAGCACTTGTATCTCTTGTCTTATTCTGATCCTTCCATTGGCATTAGAAAAGATGCAATGGTTTTCCTATGATAGTACACAAATCTGACTACACATTATAGCCCTGGCTATACTCTGACATTAAGGTACAGCAAGCATTCAACTAAACATAATGGAAATAATACAAGTTAAAAAAAAGTTTGAATGATAAAACGGTTTGTGTATAAACACAAAATAATTCATTTTGATTCGAGATGTCAGCAGCGTCGATGTTTAAATTGAATAACGCCTTGTTCAAAGCGGGGAGATTCATCTATAACTACAGAATCGTGAATGATATAAATTGTACTAAACATTTTTAAAGCAGGAATTTTATAGAAAATATAACCAAAATTTGCATGACGCTTTATCCTTAACAGTTTATAAACCACCTATCCTGAAATCTGCAGCCCAAATACAGAAAGTTCTCTAATTGGATCAATTTAGCATGCATGCAATTAAAAACAAGTAAAAGCTCGAATAGTATTTAAGCGCAATTTCCAACAATTTGTCCCTAACAATTTTCGAGAAAAATCACTAAATAGTGTTCATGTAGTAAATAACGATCACATAATTTTAATAATTCATAACAGAAAAATAAGTTTATAAATGACGTCAGCGTCACGCTCCGTCCCGTAAATATAATGCACACCGCGCAACAGTCTAACATTAGCATTCACAAAGCGGGAATACCCCATTAATTATCATTCTAGATTACATTAAAAGTCATTTAAAATCAATAATTCTGAAACTAAACAAAACAATTGCTATCAACAAATTGCTGCTAAAATTAAGGGAGTCGAACGAAAAGAGATTTCTCAAAAATTCTTTCTCCAACATTGTATTAAATATTATTAGCTATCGTTTGGCATTTGTTTCAACCCGATAGATGTTATGGTTGGCGAGAAATTGACAAAATACTTATATTTTTTCGTTTTTTGTGTGTGTTTTTTCATTTTCCAGGAAATCCAGTAAAACTTTTCGTTTTTTTTTGCCCTTGCACATCCTTGGGACTTCCTTAACATATTTGCAAATGGCCCGAACCTCTATCTGGTATGGTTCAGGATGAGTTGCTTGTGCAAGCTCGAACAGACAGTTCAGACATTTCAATTATATAAACGCAATATACATTTTTCCCATAGCAAATTGCGCTAAAAAGTTATAGTCGCATATCTTTCTAAAAATTTTTTTTTAAAGATCGATGATTATTTTTCAAAAATAATTTTCAACCACCGATAGTAGTTGATTAGATGTTTAATGGAGAGAGAATCCTGATATATATATGAGGTTGCGTTAATTTCTACAGCTGACGCACATCCAAACGAATCACTAATTGGTGGAGCCAATATGCTCTACGAATCTCGTATCTTTAATCTGATTAAGATTTCAGAAAAATTAACAACCTATCAAATTTAACATTGAAAAAATGCTTTAAAATATATTCAGAAAATTTCTTTAATATAATATTTAATTTCACTTTTTATATTTCTGTTTTTAATCCGCTTTATTGGCTATTCAATTTTAAACATTAACAAATTAAAATCTAGAATGTCTCACAGTGAAATACGTAAAGTCTGAAAAAAAGTAATCTTAAGCCAACTTCATTTATTCGATGAGATTAGTTTTTCAAACATTTCTATTCCCCGATTTTGTTAATTTGCTAAAATAAATTAATAGAAAATTTCAATAAAAAATGTCTAGCACTCGATTGCAAACGGAAAATTAATAGTCTTGCAGTCATCAGAAATCATATTTTTTAAAAATCTTAAAATCAAATAAGTGGTTTTTTAAATTATGAATATTATGATGACTTAACCATCTCGAAAATTAAGGGCCCAAAGATTGTTAAATGAAGTTAAAAGACACTTATCTGCAAATAGTCATCTGTTACATTCTCAGGCTTTCAAAGAGCCACACATTCCAATATCAAAAAAAAAGTATATATACATCAACAGCGAAATCTTATCCAATAATAAACATATATTATTAGAGATCACTGAAAACTAACCTTTAAACCCACCTTCTACCCCCCCCCCGCCCGGTCGCAATTATCTTAATACAACCACCCCTCGCACCCTTGAAGCCCACCCACTAGCCCCAAATATCCGGCAGCTGTATTATAAACCTTATATATACTCTAATGTAATGACCAGGCAAACCCCTGATAAAACTACAGTATACGTTTTCAAGCATGTAATAAAGCCATTCTATACAATGGTGCATAACAATGTTACCCATAACAATGATAATGCGTTCGTCATTCTCCCCTCTTTGCGAAGGACTTTAATCGGAGTTTTATCAAGAAGAGCATAAAGGGAAAAACTAACTACCACCACCTCTTAAAAGCCATGTTATTACGGGTTGTATATAATATTTCTTCGGCTTTAGCCGAGGTTATTTATCTGGGGTTAATTGTACTAATCTTGCGGGGTCCAAGCTCAAAATTTACGAAGATTAAAGTCATAGCATGGCTGTCTGTGAATATTGGTGTATGTTTTGTATGCCGTTTGTTGTGTATAGACAAGAAGTAGCTAAAGCGAACGGAGGACGACGAACTTCAACTAAACGTTTTTTTAAATACCAAGGGGCATTGCGGCCGCGCACATAAAAAAAGAAGACATTGGCCCCCCTTACTCCTACCCCATAAAACATTGCCATCGACCGTCAACACCACACCCATCACAACATTAAAGCTACAAACATTTGGAAGAAAAAAAAGAAAAGTTGAGTCGAAACAATCAAATTCTAAGCAAAAGGCCAGATTTTATATATTATATCTAAGTGTCAATCTCTACAATATAACAATGTTTTTAAAAAAAAACCATTGTAGGCAGCGGCGTATAAAGGGGCCCTGAAAGGGGTAATTACCAAGCTGTGCCAGCCCCTCCCCATCATGAGGCTTTCCCTCAAAAGTCTTGGCTTAGTTTTGTCTTATTCCACCATTGCCACAAAGACTTCGAGCAGTGACTGTAATTTTTCTATTGATACGATACTATGCTGGATCCGGGTGTGAGAGGAACTGCTTTGTAAAGTAAATAAATGGACGTGTAAATGTCTTTTCCTTGACTACAAACATTGGTATAACACCCAGCCTGTGTTCCATGATGCATGTGCGCAGAAGTTTTAGAGGATTGACCATGTTCACAATTACTGTTATTCTATATTCTGCAGGATGAAAACCATGTTCACAATTACTGTTATCCTATATTCTGCAGGATGAAAACCATGTTCACAATTACTGTTATCTGTATATATAATTCTCTACGTCGCCCAACCATGCGGGGCACTATGAACGCACTATGACTCTCTAACCCTCCTCCCGCCCCCTTCACCAAAGCGAATATGTTCAAACGAGCATGACGAATGACCCTGCTGGGGTCGACCAATGTCTCGAGACCAACAATGGTCCTTGCGTTCACTTGCATTGTTCCTTCACAGAATAACGTGAGATTCATAGTGTACTGGTCATCACGTCCGCCTTAGACGGGAAGGTCATGGGTTCAAGCCCCAGCGAAAACATTGTTTTTTTTTATTTAAATTTTCAAAATGTCTGTTTGTATCCGTTCTTTTACCACTTTATTTGCCAACATGGCTGACCCTCGCTAGGGTCGGCCAATCACAGTTTATGGTTGGCAGCTAATGTGGTAAAGTGTGGTGGGCAGGTGGATAACAACAGTGCGAATGTCTCGAAACCAACAATGAGTCGGCAGTTCCTCCCCCCCCCCAACCGACGTTCACTCGCGTTGTTTTGATTTCTTCATGCTGTAGTGTGTGTCCGTTCTTTCTCCACTTTCTTTGCACTCTCCATGAGCAAGTCTGCGGCGTATGCTACGCCGCGGGGCGTCTAGTCCTATAATACCGAAAGAGGATAACAATATTAAAGATGATGAAATAAAAGTTATATCCAAAAATCTCAAACCGCTCAATTGGACCCTGATCCTAATGGGAGTCATATCTTACTGCATGTACCTTTCCAGTATATGGCAAAAACGACGAAGCTACAGATGTATACAAATTAACTAATGTAGTTGTGCCTTATTAAAAGTACACATAGGTATTATGTGTTAAACAAGGTTAGAAATTAGTAACAATTAAAATATATATTTTGTTTATTCAATTTGTCTTTGAGTTAAAGGCTGAAACTTTGTCATGAAATCAATTCAGTTTCAGCTAATTAATCAACGACAATTTGAATAATTTAAAGGCGTATCATGTTTAAACGTATAAATAAGGGGAATGGGGGCATGGTCAAAGCAAAAATTTAAACCAAGAGTGGTTGTATATTTTTTTGGTGTGTTTGTGGTTGGTGGTGGGGGTTGGGGTGGGGAGGAGGTGGAATTAGGGAGCAAATCTTCAAGCTACATTACAACATAATAATGTCCCGCATAAAGCAATAATGTAATTGTTAAGGTAAAAATTATCGTGTGTTATTGCTCAGCAAGAAACAAAAGTTTTTGTGTTTTGTTTTTGTTTATAGAAACGATTTTTTAAAAAGTGAGTTCATAAGTAGCCCGTATAACCAAAGTGCCCCAGGATACTTTCTTGCTAAAGCATATTTATACAGGTAGTCTTTGATAGTGTATTTAGTTTTCTAAATCGGAAAAAGGTATTACATCACACATGGGATTTCACTATGCAACGGCATCAAAATTGGGTATGAAATCTCAATGAAATTTTGAATCATATGGGGAAACGGGATTTGAACAATGGGATCCTCTTATGCACCGGGATAATACTGAGCTATGTGATCCCATCAAAGTATGGTATTTAATAAGGAAAGGGATTTACTTCACGAATGGGATTCCATTACGAAACGGGATCATAATAGGGTATGTAATCCCAAAGAAATATGGAATCATATGGGGGAAAGGGATTCGTCCACGAACGGTATTCCAAATTTCAACGGGATCGTAATGGGTGGGTTACAAATGGGATCCATAATGCAGGCCCTGGTGAAGCCGGGTATGTCAACTAGTTATTATATTTTTTTTTAAAATTGTTTTCTGCCATTTGGGTTAGTATTGTTTTTATGGGGACTGTTTAATTCCACGGAAAGAATAAGATAAAGCTTTGAACTTTAAGACTTCCCTGCTAATTAAAACAATATTTCATTTATTATTGTCAGTAAAATTTACCAGATCATCAGAACGTGGGGCCATTATTTAATTTGCGAATTTTTAATCTCTAATAAACAAAGAAGACAAGCAAATACAGCACGCCCATTTAGCTAAGAGCAGATCCTTATAAGAAAGATTGGGATTAATTTAGAAATTCTCTAGTATCCTTACGATAACTTATACATATAGTAGACTTACGCGAACCAAGACTTTTGCCGCGTAGTCTAGAAAACAGCTTTTAACAAAGTGACAGAGTGCATTATAATTGGTTTGAAAGAGGTTGTATGCGCCCTGTTAAACAAAAATTCTTTCATATACTTATACTTTATGCCAAACGCTAGCTTTGTATTCTCATTTATTTGTCATCATCACATTGATGATTCAAGTCGTATTATCCTGCAAAAGGCTCGAGCAAAATAATGGCATTCAAAAACAAATGAAGTAAGCAAGGTATTTTTTACCCTTTGAAAGAAATTAACTGTCCTAACAAACTATCACTTAAAATAGCATTGATTAAAAAACAAAAACATCTAATGTATACAATGAAAATAGATAAACGAAATTGTTGTCATAATCCATAATCCTCTTGTTATACTTGATTATTGTTTTCATTATGACCAAGACACGATAGATTAAAAAAACAAAACAACTAAACATTTCAAGGATTCTGATATTTATTTAGTTTTACAATCATTACGGATTACTAGGCATTAGGCAGTAAATATTATTAAGAAGAAAAAGAAAAAAAAAGACATCACCACCCTCCCCCCCCACTGTTCTACATTATTCTCCCTTCCCCATCCCTACCCCCACTTGACCACCCTTTACAGCAAATCACGTTATTTAATTAAATTTCAGAATAGAAAAAAGGTTAATAAATAACCGGGATTCAGGAAATTAGAAATTGAAAGTTAAAAAAGAAAAAAATGAAACATAAAGGGAGGAAAAAAGCCAGGTGCCAGGTGCATTCTCATTGTATCAGTAGTGGAAATGAGAACAAAGCCTTAAAACAAATCCAAACAAACAAACAAAAAAAAACAACTTCTGACAATTGCGAGGCATTGTGGATTTTTAGTATGACGCTGCCGAGATGCAGTGGAAAGAAGCGATTAAGTCCGACCATGGTCCCACGGATAGAAAGCATGGGGGAGGGGGTGGGGATAACAAAAAGAAGGAAAAAAATAGTACAGATCTATCAGGAAAAATGATGCGGGTAATTATGTAGCGACATCTGAACACCGGTCGGTTTAGTGGATCAGTTACAGCCTCGATGGGCGCTCGTCATCTAGAGCTGTATCGAGATGAGGCAAGATAAATAAAAGGATAGTGTTGCCCCGGTCGCAGGCGCACACACACACACGACGGAGCCCGAGTTTTTGTGTGTGAGGGTTATTAAGGGAAATAACACGCTGCTGGCCGGCCGGCGAGAAAAAAGATTACTTTCCCAGTATTTTCGCGAATTACGTGCTTAGAAGTGATAGACCACTAACGTTATACGGCGTGTTAGGTTCCATGTGAAGTTTCCTTTCGATAGACCTCTCACGTTATACGGCGTGGTGGGTTCCATGTGAAGTTTCCTTTTGATAGACCCAGAGGCGTCACTAGGGTTGGTGTCACCCGGGGTGGTAGCTCATGGTGTCACCCCTTCACGACTGAAGGGGCCGTCCATAAATGACGTCACGCGAGGTTGCCGATTTTTACCCCACCCTCCCCCAGCGTCATACTTCGTCACAAAAACTTAGACCCCACCCCTTTTTTACGATATGACGTCACAAAGCTTTGACACCCCTCCCCCAAGCCGTATTTTCTCAATAAAAATTAGCATGTTGCAAATTATTTTTTGTCATTTAAATATGTATTTAGGGTAAGTCTGCACCGTAATATCGTAACACGCGTGAAGTCATTAAAAACGTAATTAAATAAATGGTAAACAATCAAATTATTAAGTGGAACATTTATTTAAAGTTTCGCGTTTTTGATGTGACGTCACATTTCTTAAACACCCCGCTCCTCGTACCACATCGTCACAGATGCGTGGACCCCCTCACCGATGGCGGATTAAAAGTGGGGGTGCTGAACGGGCTAAAGCCCCCAATAATTTAAGGGCCCCCAAACTTTTTATGAATTATAGTGTATAATAAAGATGCAGGCCATTATGTTTGTACGAATCCCTGAAAATGCCTTGGACAGTCATACGGCAATGATGCAAATAATTAGGAAGTATAACGGAAACCAGGCTATTCTTCGTGAGAAGTGCATTGTAGCTCATTATGTGCCGTGCACAGCTCATTCCTTTAATTTGGTTGGGAAAAGAGCAGCTGGTTGTCCTACTGCGGTCAGATTTTTTTGTCTTCTGCAAAATCTTTATACTTGACTTGTTGCATCTACTCATCGTTGACAGGCACTTCAAAAACATATGAAATTGATACATGCTAACAAAGCCTTGTCTGACACAAGATGGTCAGCCTGACATTATGCTGTAAGGTCTGTTAATAGCTCATACCATGAGAATATCGCAACACTGGAAGAATTAGCAATGAATGAAAATCAGCCACGTGACTGCCGACTTGAAGAAGAAGGATTTCTAAAGGAAATTGAACAACTGGAAGTCGCTATTTTACTTGAAATTTGGGAAACAATTTTAGAAAGGAAGTCTCTCATTGAGTTTGTTAAAAAATAGCATTCTTAATTTTATTCCTATGAAGACAAAGGAAAGGAAAAGTCCGTGGTAAAAACAGTGTAAACAATCTTCAATACTATCAAACAAAAAAGAAAGCGTCAGTTTGATAAAGGGACATCAACAAAACAGTATTCTCCTGGAGAAAAAAAAATCAAGATTGAGGTATTTCTGGTAATCATTGACAAACTTTCTTAAGCCCTACAACATTGGTTAGGTGCATATAAATACATCCATGAGAAATTTGGCTTTCTTACAAACCTAACTGAGCTCAGCACTTTCGCCACCCGATGGGCAGCAGCAAAGTTAATGGAAGAACATTCAAGTGATTTCGAAGAAGGGGTTCGGGTAAATCCGAAGCAACCGTTTCGTCCCCCTCAATTTACTAGCAATGCCATCGAGCGGTGCCGGTTTAGGGCCAGGAGCGCCAGTACGGATTAGCAAAAAGTGCCGCGAAGAACGTATTGGACGCCAGCTCTGAGGAAACCTTCCAGTGGGGGTTGCACCCTAGGTAGGTCTGAGACCCGTGTGCTTTGCCGGGATGGCGCCAAAGTGGTAGCGGGTCGTAGTAGGAAATTCCAACACCTCCTTGTGAGGGCAACTTAGTGGGAGGCATCTTCGACTGTATGTCCTGGATGCCCAGGTGGCCGCTTCAGAAGCGACCGCTTTTGGTGGGGTTCCTCAGCTGTTACGTCCCTTTGGTGGCCAGATGGCTAAGGGGGTCTTCCGGGAAGACCCATAAAGAGCACTAGGCTCGGGGCTTCTGATTTTCTTCCACATGTAGGTTCATGAGTGATTTCGAAGACTGCTTACCTTCAGAATTAGTCCAATTTTCAGAACTCTTAAAAACGTTATTGTCCAGCCCCAGGGTAAGGAAAAGGAATTAGCACAAAGCGAAACTCAAAAAACTTGCACAGAGTTAAAATTTTTTGCTGCTTTTGAATGAGCTATATTTCACACAGTCCTTTACAAATGTACACATCGCACTTCACATCTATCTTTCAATGATGACATCAAACTGCAGCTGAGAGCGATCCTTTTCAAAGTTGAAAAGAATATATAATGAGTTATAATTTGCATGGGACGAAAAAAGGCTGAATATGCTATCTCTAATGAGCATTGAAAAGGAACTTGTAAGCTTACTCAGCTTTATTAACTTGATTGAAAACTTCGCCATTTGAAAATTCGCAAACGAAAGTTGTTGGTTGAAATAATAATCATACATATTTTTCAATAATTTTTGTTATTTCAAATAGAGAAAAGAATTGGTTACCTAATGAATTTTTTTTTAAAATACGGAATAACGCGTAATACTATTCTTTACGGGGGCGCGTTCGTAAGCCCTAAACAGCGTAAGTCGGGATGGGACCGTCGTAACCGGAGGACTACCTGTATATAAACATGCATATCTATGCTTTCACGCCTTTAATAAATATATATATATAAAAATATTAACTCAAAGACATTGAAATCATAATTTTCCTCAAGAAAAACTTCAACAAAGAAAACCCATCTTTTGATTTTTTGTCTTTGTGGTGGGATAAAAATCGTATTCCCCCCACCCCACTGTGGTAAAGGGAGTCGTGAGGTGGGATTTGTTCATGCTGTCGGTGTGTCAAAGCCCAAATGGCTTTATATCTTTTAAAACAGAAGACACTGCCTCTTTCATTCCAGCCTTTTTAAATCCCTTATATTAACTTCACCGGCGTCTCTCTCTCTCTCTCTCTCTCTGTCTGTCTTGGGCGGGCGGAAAAACAGAAGTCAAAAATGACCCACTTCCCATGATCCGATCGAACTGAAATTTGGCACACGGACCCGTCTAACCTAACAATGCATCGTATCAAAATTTCAGATCGATCGAACGTACCGTAATTAAATTAATGCATTTTTAGTTTATCCTTATATGAGGTATGTAATTAAAATTCACGGTTTGTTATTGTTTTTTTCCCACGTGAAATTTTGAGCTGACGCATTGAGGCGACCCAACGAAGCGACGGGGCGCTTTTGTTTACATTTTACGTGTCACTCTGAGCTCGGTCAAGCGAATCAGTGACCAGACTTTCCCCCTCTCCCCCTCCCACCCACCCCTCCCCCCCCTAGGGTTATGAAGCAAACTTGAGTTAAGACAGATTCAGTCTGTAAATGTTTGAAAATAATCAATACTGTTAGTTATGTCTCATATATAAGGGATTTATAGTCAAAAACTTTGTTTTTACGGGTTTGTTTTATTTAAAGATCTCTCTGCTGCGACTATTTCTTTTCTTTTTTTCCTAATTTGTTTTAATGTTGTTCGTGTATTGGGACTGTTTTATTATTGCAAGTTAACTGATTTTTTTTAAAATAAGAATTTTCGCGTTTAACGTATTTCATTGTATTTCTTAATTTCTTTCTAGATTAAAAAATGTGTCATCTTTTGTTTTCTGACATAAAATCGTACACAGTAAAATTTTAGTCTCGGGTGTCACCCTCCCTGATGGGTGTCGCCCGTGGGCGGCCCGCCCCCCCCCGCCCCCCTAGTGACGCCACTGGTTCTATGTGAAGTTTCCTTTCGATAGACCTCTAGCGATAGACCTCAGACTGGTGCTCAAGCCATAAAAAACATGACCATGTTACTCCACTTCTTCACTCACTTCATTGGCTGCCTATACAAGCCCGTATTGATTACAAACTGACCGTTCTCTGTCACAACTTCTTTTCGGACTCATGCCCATCGTATCTTACTGAACTTTTGTCGGTCTACTCACCCACTCGCCAGGTACGATCTTCTGCAGACACACGCGTTCTTTCTGTTCCTAAGACACGCACCAAAACATTTTTTGTGCAGCCAAACAATGGAATTATCTACCATTACACAGACGTAGTATTCAAACAACCAAGTCCTTCAAGACTGCACTTAAGACACATCTTTTCAAAATTTATTTTCAAAATTAATGAAACAACATTTCTTGTAAATGATTAACGTAGCTTAAGTATAATGTATTGTAATTTTTGTGTTTGTTATGATATGAAAGTTAATTTAATACTTATAGGTATGTTATTTCTTTCATGTAAAGCGCTGTGAGCCCAGTTCCTTACTGGGATACAGCGCTATATAGATAATCAATTTATTATTATTATTAACGTTATACGGCGTGGTGGGTTCCATGTGAAGTTTCTTTTGATAGACCTCTCACGTTATATGGCGTGTTGGGTTCCACGTGAAGTTTCCTTTTGATAGACCTCTAACGTTATATGGCGTGTTGGAATTTCATGTGAAGTTTCCTTTTGATAGACCTCTAACGTTATATGCATGGCGTTTTGGAATTCCATGTGAAGTTTCCTTTGATAGACCTCTCACCTTATATGGCGTGGTGAGTTCCATCTGAAGTTTCCTTTCGATAGACCTCTAACGTTATACGGCGTGTTGGGTTCTATGTGAAGTTTCCCTTCGATAGACCTCTAATGTTATACGGCGTGGCGGGTTCTATGTGCATTTTGCTTTTGATAGACCTCTAACGTTATACGGAGTTGCGGGTTTCATGGGCAGTTTGCATTTGCAGGATTCAGGGATGAACTAATGCAAGTGATATTTAAAAATTATATAGTTTGCTTCATTGAAGGGGAAAGCGTCTTAAGACGTCAAATATGGACTCTTCAGCTGTATCGCTAGACCAGGGGTAGGCGAACAGGGGTAAATTACCCCATTGGGAGTAAAAATGGAATTTCTGTGGGTAAAACAGTCTAATTTTGGACATATAAAATCCGCCAGATTTGTATCTTTTAATGTTAATTTTTTTTAAATATAATAATCCTTCATGTGTACGTATATGTACAGAAGTGCACGATTTTTGGCTGTTGCAAGAGAGAGGAATCCCAAATTTGAAGTCAACCACTGTATGATCCATCGTCAAGCTCTGCTTGAGAAGCATTTGGAACCTGAACTGGAAACCGTCATGCATGATATTATCCGTATTATTATTATTTCAAATTTTGCCTTGTACTTGAAAGATTGTGGAAATATAACTTTTGACGACATCAAGTCATCAAGGATATAGTTATCAGACATCGTACCAAGCTCAAAGAGTGGTTCACTGTTTACTCTCCAGTTATTGATTCGCATAAATCATCTGGGTTGTAGATCCAGTTCGATGGGACATTGAGGATGTACGAGGTTAGCCTCAAGGGTTGGCAGAAGCACTTCTTGAACTTCAGTCTAATAATGAGGCACATATTGAATTTGCAAACAAAGCAGATCTGACACATTTTTTTATATTTCAAATGCTGTAAAGGCTTTCAACACTGCACATGAGGAGGCCGTCAAGACGTTGCTGCCTTTTGCAACAACGTACCTTTGTGAACAAAGATTTTCCAGTCTAGTTAACATAAAAAAAGCTGCGAAATTGATTGAAATCCGAAGACAGCATCAAGCTTGCCCTGGCATCAAAAACCCCAAATTTCGATGGAATTGTGTTTAAAAGGAAACAATATCATTTTTCAAAAAAACTGAACTGTATAGAGATTTAAAGAAAAAAGCTATGTGTATTATATTTAAAATTGATGTTATTAATTTATATTAAATTTATAATGTATGTTATTTTTTAAAAGTAAATTTGTGTTTATCCGACTTTATTGCATTATGTCAGATTTATCATTATATCTAGAATGGCAAGGGCCGTTAGACCTATAACCATGAAAGCAATAATATTATATTGGATTGTTAACTTTTATAATTGCATCATACGCATAATCCTTTTCGGGTCATTTTTAGACACTTGTCAGGCTTCTAAAACTCAACAGATGCGTTTTTGGCTGGGGCTTAGCCGTTGGCTTTCAACGCTCCCAGACCGCCAAAGTGGTGTGGTCAGGACCTCGTGCCTTCGGGGGTAACGGCAACATAAAATTTTATATTTTGGGGTATCGGGCTAAAAAGTTCGCCGACCCTTGCGCTAGACTATTCATTGGGCAATCAAACCTTGAGATTATTTTAATAGAATAAATAATCTATTACAAACAAACTTGGCTATAAATAATATATGATGAGTTTTGCTTCATTCAGGTTGGGCAGAAGAAAATAAATAATACACGGTTTTCCCATACTTTTTTGTGTGTGCCTTATACAGTTTTTACCTCCTTAATTTATTTCACTTATTTGCTTTCAGTAATTATAGGCGCATAGTAGAGTTATTTACCGCTATTTGACAGATCTATGATGCACATCATTTATTCCACATTTCCTTCATGTCTTAACCCCAAGTTTCATCCTTATGCTTCATGACAAACCATTTACTCGTCCTTATTTACGAATCCTGACATTTATCCCTCCATAGAAACGGACACTGCCCATTATGATTTTTTTATTTCAGCCCGAGGCGCACTTTCTGCCAACCTTCTACAGCCAATGAATCAGCTTGCTTCCTGTTTAGGGGCAACAATCCCATCCTCCCCTCCCTCCTCACTCACGCATTACTTGTCGTTGTTGCGAAATTTGACCATATAGCATCACGTGAGCACGAATGACCAGCCCCTAAAGTCACGTGTGTGCATGTCCTCCTACCTCATTACTTCAACATTCAAAGTTATAGTTATTAAGGACTCAGGAATGTATTTTTGGAAATACTTGAAGAATCCACTTCTTCCATGTCAACCTCCTTCGTCTTTGTACTTAAACCCAGTAACTGCAAAATCGGTTCACTTTGAGCTTCCTTGACTTTCCTTGTTTTTTTTTCCAGCTGCGTTGTTTGGTATGTCTCCGAATGTAAAATCTCCCAGGCTTTTCACTAGTAAGGAGTATTGCGGAGTCCTCCCCCCCCCCGCCCCACTTCCAAAATATCATATACCTGAGGGGTCGTTGCTTGGATGGTGGGTTCAGAAGGACCTCATTGGGGGGGGGGTAATGGGGAGAAAGCTGACGTTGTGTTGTATTGATCCCTGGTCAACCGTTCACATCAGGCCACTCCTAACTTGGATAAATGGGCTCAAGTGCATGGCGCCGAGAATGCTGCAACGCAATAGACACCTGACCACCACCACCACCACCAACAACAATAAAACCTGCGTGAACCGCTGGGAAAGTCTGTGACCGCAAATTGTAGTTGATGATTGAAATCATGAATATTCATTGGCATTGAATTGACTGTTGAGTAAAAAGTACATTATCTCCAAACAGAAATCCCCGAATTTCCAACCGTCCATTATATCTCAATTTGTTCGATCCTAATTATTAAAGACTGCAATGTTATTTGTCAAAACAAAATTTTGTTATATCCTCCTTTTCTGAAGACTTCGGTAATCTTATATGTTCCATTAAACTGTATAGGTCGATCAACACACATATAAAATTAAAAATTAATGCATATATTCTTGAAGCTACATTGAACGATATAGGCAAATAATCACTTATCTTACATTTAATCCCACAGTGTGATCGTTCTTGTTTTGTGACGTCCCGTTAGGCCTAAACATACCCTATTTAAAAGCATATTTTTTTTCTAAAAACTGCTGATTTACAGTTAATGCGGCCCTCCGGCAGAAACGTTTGGAGACCCCTGTTATAGAATATAGACACGTGATCATAAATATTACACACATTTAATCAACTATTGGTTTTGAGAAGATTATAGTTAAAAATGTTAACTATAGGCATGTACCAAGATTAAGTAAGAAATTTCTTGTTGGGTTCTCTCAAACATTTGATGACTATTTTACAACGAAAGATTCCCTTTGTTTGGTGACCATATAATGACACCTAATTAGTTTCTTGATAGTGCCAGTCTCTATGAAATATAATACACATACTATTTGGTACTATTATGGTTTATTCACCAAGACGCACGCAGGGTAAGTAACAAATAGATGAATGGACTTTGTGGATTGTATGGATGTATGGAAAGATTGATCGTAGATGGAAGGAAAGATGGATGGATGGACGGAAGAATGGATGGATGGATGGAAGAATGGATGAATGGATGGATCTAGATAGATAGATAGATCGATCGAGACAGTGAGAGAGAGAGAGAGAGAGAGAGAGAGAAATTTATCTAGATAAAAAGACAGTGAAAGAGAGAGAGAGGTATAGGAGAGGGTTAGCTAGCTAGATAGATAGAGACAGTGAGTGGATGATATTGAGGATCAGTGAGTTTCCACACACTACTTAAGCTAAAAGCAGTGCTTTCTTTGAAACTCCTACGTTGTTCCAATGTAACTTTAAAAAAAAATAAGCTCACATTTTAAAATTAACATGAAATATTATTTTCTAGTTTTATGTCAGAATTTGAGAGTAAGGAAGAAAAAAAGAATATATTTAGAGTGATGCAAATAGATAGACAAGAGTTGGAACTTTTTGTTTAATCAACTGCTGAAAAGGGGGCCCATTCTTTAGGGCGTAATTATTTGTGTCAGAATACAACAGACTACCCAACCCTTCCAGGCCTTCCATGTATTTTTTTTAATTAATCGGTTCCAGTTTTTCCCTATTATCCATTTCAAAAATAATTTTAAATTAATATAGACGATGAGTTTTGCTAATCTGTTTTTTGGTCTCAAGTGAAATAAATACCCCTACAATATCAAGGAAAAAAGATATATATCTACGTATATATACGTGATGAATTCATGAGATAAAAAAAATCGTTTAAGTTTAAGATGAGGAGTATAAAAAAAAATCATGTGTTGGAAGGGGTCGGAGAGAAAGAGCGAATTAATAGTAGACTTATGAAACATCTCCGAGTATCGCTAATCACTGCTCTTTCTTGTAACTCGATCGCTGTTTCATCGTGCGCTATCTAATCTCCAGCATGCTCCGGCTTGGTAACCCTCCCCTCACTCGCACTCTGAACGAGTCGACAAAGGGAGGGAACTGTTAGCGAGATGCGGGCGGGAGTTGTCTTTCAGATACATAATCTGTATTCGCCGGTGATAATGGTAATAACAATAAATCAGAAATGACCCGTCAAAATTACAGGGGGGGTGGAGTTTAATTCTAAGACGTGACACACGTTTTATATAACCTCATCACAATGAAATAGTATCTGTGTCGAGGAATGACCTGGCATCTAACACGTGTCCCGCTACACCTCACCACTGCGTCTATCTGGTTATGACTTCATTTAGAAATAGACTAAAAACAACTGTATGTGTTCTATGTATTGTGTACTTTTATTAGCCATATTTAGGGGCGGGGGGGGGGTAACTATTAACTATCAAGTTAACTCTTTGGGTTAGATTACATTTTTCAACGATAGTGCATTAGTAATAAAGAAAAGTTGGATAACATTTGCGCTTGTGTATGACTCCTAAAGTCTTGAAGTTAATTTTTAAAAATATGTTTGTATCAGTGACGAATGTAAGAACAGCTCAATTTGATTTTCTCTTCTGTTCCACTCTAACCAAATAGTATTTTTTAATTTTTTTTTCTTTAAAATGCACAACACGAGTATTTTATATTTATTCGCAGTGGTTGATGCTATTTGACACATCAGCAAAAACATTTTCGTCCCTCCTATTTCCACCATCCCACTTTCCATTTATTATTCAAATGGTTGTTACCAAAGTTCCCTCTGAGGTTCGTTGGTCCGTGTGCAAATTAAAATAACTGGTGCGCAAAGTTGCTCTGCAAGAATTTTGTGTGTGCAGTATTTTAACAAATTTGAAGCGCAGTAATTCTAAACCAGCGCAGCTAAGAGGAACATTGGTTGTAAGGGGCCGTCCATAAATGACGTCACGCGATTTTTGCCGATTTTTGCCCCGCCTTTTCGTCACGCGTCGTCACAAAAAGTTAGACCCCCCCCCCTCTAAAAATACGTCACAAAGCTTTGATCACCCCCCCTCCAAAAAAACACACCTTATTTTCTATTTGAAAATAAGTATGTTTAAAATCACTTTCATTGTCATTTAAATATTTATTATTTATTTAGTGAAGGTCTATATTGTAATATCGTAACCCCCGTGAAGCATTATTTTCAAAACGTTTAACCGGCCTTCAAAAAACGAACTGTGTTAACATCCTTAGATTATATTTTAATTTAATGAATACAAATTAAACATTGACTATTAATCATCACGGTTAACGTCTTTGTTTAGAAAAAAATTATTTAAAAATAATATTTTTAAAATGTATTTTTTTAAAAATCCCTCAATTGACTGACGGGCATCTCGTAAGAAAGAGGTCGCGAACCGGGGTAAATAACCTCATCTGGGGTCAAAAGGGAATTCTTGGGGGTAATGCAAACTCATTTGGGACATATAACATCCACTACAATCCACTAGATATATTAAAATACGTCATGTGCACGTGAACGCTTGGAACATATGCCCATTATTGAACCGGTTCCTTCCAGAAAAGGCATTTTTAAAAAAATTTTCAACTATGTAGATTTCTTACCTACGTACTATACGAAGACACCTAAATCCACCCTACTTTCATTTATATTGACACGAGTGACAATAATCTTAATCCACATGACTTGACTGTATCAAGTATCCTTTCTGTGATATTTAAAATTAATGCCTTAAAAAATGAGCTAAGAAGAAAAGTTGTTTTGTGCTCCTCTCGAATTGCGATGTCAAGAATTTGATGCATTAAATAAAGTTAATGTATACTTGACAACTTTTAAATGGGCTCATTTATCATTATATCTAGAATGGCCAGGGGCGTTTGACCAAAAACCAACCGAACAATTATATCAAACTTACAACGTTTATAATTCTATCAAATAGATTCCACCCCCACCCCTTTTTAAAAGAAAAAGGATACTCCGTGTCGTTTTGACAAATATCTACACATAATACTATGCAGATCATTTTAGACACTTTTCATGCTTGTAAAACTCACCATTAGCATTTGTTAACGCACACATAAACTTGTATATTTCGGGGTAACGGGCTGCGGTTACATCACAAATGCTTTGATGTCAACATCAAACGACACAGTGTAACAATTTCATACGTTATCTTGTGAGTTCTCAAACTTAAGGATTATAATTAGATTTAATTTTCGTCTCTTGATAGCTTACGCCAACCAGTGATGGCCTACCGACCGGCACAATGAGAAGCCTTGATTTATATATATATATATATTTTAAAAAAAGTCATTAAATAAATCGTAAGCCACCAAATATTTCAGTGGAAGTTTTATTTAAATTTCCCCTTTTGATGTGACGTCACATTTCTTCAACCCCCCCTCCCTCCCCCTCGTCACGCATCGTCACAAAAGTGTGACCCCCCCCCTAGGAGCGTGACGTCATTTATGGACGGCCCCTAACTCGTTTTTACACAATGACAAACATCATATATATATTTACCCTCAATTATATATGACTGTGGCCTAACGCTAAGGGACATCACTCTGTTTTTTTAAAAATTGAAAATAAAGACTTAAAATCTTCATAATTCATAATCATTTTGGTTTCCAGATTAACATTAACCAAACAACGCACGAACCTTTGACGTGAGCATTTGTGTTGTAAACAGTGCTGAATGACTCAAAGAGTTATTTTTTGGTGCAGTAATTTGGTGCACTGCTTTTCTAAAATTAGTTACAAAATCGTGTGGTGATTAGCACTGTAAAATAGTATTATATAAATACTTTGTGTACATTTTAGGAATATTACGTATTTATCATACAAGGACAAGTTATTTGGGCTTTTGAAAAATGTGGTCGCCGTAGGCGCCCTAAAAAGTGGGCGCCGCAGCACAACCTAGTCTTATATATATTTACCCTCAATTACCACTGACTCACGCCTAACTCTAAGGGACATCACTCTGCTTTTTTTTAAATTGAAATAATAGACTTAAAAATCATAATCATTTTGGTTTCCAGATTAACATTAACCAAACACACGAACCTTTGACGTCAGCATTTGTGTTGTAAGCAGTGCTGACTGACTCAAAGAGTTATTTCTTGGTGCAGTAATTTGGTGCGCTGCTTTCTGTAATTGGTTTAAAAATCGTGTGGTGATTAGCACTGTAAAAAAATTATATAAATACTTTGTGTACATTTCAGAAATATTTCGTATTTATCATACAAGAATAAGTTACTTGGGCTTTTGACCAAAAAATAAGTTGGTGCCCTACAACCCCTATAATAAAATACTTTGTGTACATTTAAGGAAGTTTAATATTACGTATTTATCATGCAAGGACAAGTTATTTGGGCTTTTGAGAAAGGTGGGCGCCTTAGGCGCCCTAAAAAAGTGGGCGCCGCAGGCGCCACGGCGCGGCAGCACAACCTAGTAACTCCATAAGAGTATATGATAGAATTCCCATTAAAAAAAATTGGGAATCTAACAAGTTTTGTTAGGATAGCGGTGCTATTGAGAGAAATGAAAATAAAAATAAAAATAAATTACAATCGACATTGAACTGAATCAAAATAAAATTTTGAAATCGACGTTTGTGTAGATTGAACCCCACAAACCAACAAATATTTTTGAAGAGATGAAAAGAGACATGGGCAATTTGTGTATATAAACTATAAATTTTTAGCTTTTGTTATCAACGATGCACAGGTGTAAACGTTTCGACGAATGCCTTCAACGGTAAATATGAACAATAATAATTGAAATTAAATTTTCATGATATGATTTTCCCCGTGCCTATAGGTACTTATGTAGTAGAGAAATGGCAAAGAATGGGTAAAAATCCTTAACAAAAATTAACCCTAGAAGACACTTGTACTGTCGCGAGAACGTGACCCACAATCCAACGTAACATGTGAGCCCCACAGTAGGGTTTGTTATTTTTCAGAAAGGACAACGTCATATCTCTTTTCGCCATGGTTCTTTTTTAGACAAGGTTTATTTATTTTTATTTTGTTTTTAAACAATCCTTTTCAGCTTAGATTTAAAAAGAATAGAAATATTGAATGCAAAATTATTGTTTAAAAGTTAAAAGTTTAATACAGTTGTAAACAAGTTTTTGTCTTGATAAATTTCCCAAAACACAAGAATTAACATATCTGTTAAAACGAGTCCTAACTGAATACCCGAATATTTAGTGAATAGCGAAATGACTTTGGTCCAACTGAATACCCCGGATATTTCTATCAATAACTTTCCGCCATAAAATGACAAAGTCTGTAGGCAAAACCTAGGCATTTCCCGTTAGCTTATGCTATTTCCCCCCTCCCCCCCTTTTTTTTTCAATCCCAAAAATAAATAAATAGATTATAATTACAATCTTAAAAATAAAGATAATGATTCTACGTTTGTGGTGTATATTTCGTTACAAGGCCACTGAAATTGGTTATCATTAAAGTTTAGCTGACAGTGGAAAACTAACGCAATAATCTTCTGCATAGAAGAAGCATCTGTAAAATAGAAGAAGAAGAGTGTACTTTTATATATATATATATATATATATATATATATATATATATATATATATATATATATATATATATATATATATATATATATATTAGGGCTGTTAACGATTAATTTAAATTTAATCGTTAACTTTAGAAAAATTAACGATTAATTCATCTTTAATTTCGATTAAAGCCAAAAATTAAAATTTATGACTTAAGTAACACTTATTAAACGTTCTTGCTAAAAATCTAAATAACACTGGAATGTCTCCTTTCTATGTCATCTTTTAACCAACTACGCAAAAAGACAAGTGTGTTGACATTATTTGGTTCAAGTGACGAGCGGGTCTAATTGACAATATAACCAGCCGAGCTGAACAATAATTCACATGGAACTGAGGTAACTGGTATTCACAAAATGGTCTTTGCAAGTCGGATATCGGTGTGCATTAAGTTTCCACCATTGTAGAGGGTTAATGGATTCAGGAACTTTCATCTCCATTTTGTAACGCAGTAATTCATCAGAAGAGCTGTCGTCCAGCTTAACACGCTTTTCATTTGATAAGTAGGCGAAGTGTTAGAACCATGGTAGGCAAACTTTATCAACATTTTGAACATTCCCGTCAGTCAATAGTTTAAAAGCAAAATGTTCGTGTAATCGTCTAGAAATTTATTATTTTTCGGCCACTATTTAAAAAATTTTTTTTTACTTTTTAACTTCCAATACTTTATAAGTGATGGGTCGTATAATCGTTAAAAATAATTTAATCGTTAAAAATTTGTAACGATTAATCGAGAAATTAATTTCATTAATTATCGCAACCCTACTATATATATATATATATATATATATATATATATATATATATATATATATATATTATATATATATATATATATATATATATATATATATACATATATATATATATATATATATATTATATATTAGGGCTGTTAACGATTGATTTAAATTGAATCGTTAACTTTTGAAAAATTAACGATTAATTAATCGTTAATTTCAACTAAAAACAAAAATTGAAATTTATGGTGTCATAAGTAACATTTTTTGAACGTACTTGTCGAAAATCAAAATAACACTGGAATGTCTTCTTTATATGAACTTTTTTAACCAACAGCGCGAACATACAAGTGTATTGACATTATTTGGTTCAAGTGATGAGCGGGTCTTATTGTCAATATAACCAGCCGAGCTCAACAATCGTTCACATAGCTTTAGATTGTCTAGGCTGAAGTTTCTAATACTGTAGTTGATGTTTGGTTTGCAGGTGATATGTAAGCAAAGTGTTAGAGCCATGGTAGCAATGTCCTGCAATGTTCCCTTTAAGCAGTGCGGCTGATCAGATATTTGACCGACGCCGCGAAGGCGTTTAAAATCACCGCGCAGCAAATTTTGAAAAATATTGTACAAAAAATAGACGTTGTGCAACTTTGCACAAGAGTTTTTTGTTTAAAGTTTGCACATGAACCATCGAAGCCTAGACTTAGAGGGATGATTGCATGGAAGCAAACGATTTCTCTCAATGGACACATTAACCTTTATCAACATTTTGAACATTCACGTCAGTCAATAGTTTAATTCAAAAAAATGTTCGTGTAATCGTCCGGAAGTTAGTTTATATTTATCGGCCGAAATATGTTACTTTTTTATTTCAAGTACATTTACAATTGATGGTTCGATTAATCGTTAAAAAAATTTAACGATTAATCGAGAAATTAATCGTTAATTTCCGCAGCCCTAATAATAAATATATATATGAAATATATATATATGAAATATATATATATATATATATATATATATATTATAATATATTAGGGTCTATAGATATATCGGCACCGATATCTGGATATCGGCAATATCGGTATCGGTAGCATGTAAAGGTCCCGATATTGACGTCACCGATATTTCATAATAAGTGACATTTTGACCCCAAAAAAAAACGGAAACAAAAAAACTATCATTTAGATTTACAATATCTCGACAAATTAATGTAACGACCCCAATACCGGTATTGAAATAGTCAAAAGAGTCCTAGTATTATTATGTGCAGCCACGATACAGTGTGCCATGTGCTTTGATATTGTTTAGGTATCGGCCGATTTTCGTATACTCAGAAATACTTTGTAAATAATGCCGATGCCAAGTATACCGTAATTGCTCTAATAAATGTATAACATGTAAACATTATGTTCACGTAATTGCTCTAATAGCAAAGATGCACGCAGAATCGCAGATGTCTAAAACATTTCGTTTCGTATGGAATAACAAAATGTACCGTGTGAAGACTTGTTGTCATTGGCAACCATTCAACCTTCAGCCTCATTTTCACTCTATTACTATTGTACTTTGTTCTCATTGTTTCATTCATAAAAGGTGGCCGTGTGCAAAAGCCATTAAACTATTGGTTAGAATTAATAATTATGAGTCAAGGTTGAAGTTTCAAAAGGAGTACCTAATATGCTTGTACATTTTTATAAAGGACGGTTCGTTTTGTTATGAATCCCATGTAGGTCATGATGACTGGAACTTGTAAACACATGGGAAACTTCGTTTCGGGAAAAAAAAATCGGTAATTTCGGCAAAACTGGATATCGGTAGACCCCTTAATTATAAGATATAAATAATTACGAGTGATAAATTTAAGAATGACGTCATCAAATATGACCGCTGTTATTTTTGTCCAAACAAATACTCATATCGGCACTCGTATCGGAAAAAAATATCGGTAATATCGGCAAAAATGCTTATCGGTAGACCCCTAATATAAAATATAAATAATTAGGAGTGATAAATTTAAGAATGATGTCATCAAATAAGACCGCTGGTTTTTGTCCTAACAAATATTCATATCTGAAAAAAAATATCGGTAATATCGGCGAAAATGCATATCGGTAGTCCCCTAATATAAAAGATAAATAATTAGGAGTGATAAATTTAAGAATGATGTCATCAAATATGAACGCTGGTTTTTGTCCTAACAAATACCCTATCGGCACTCATATCGGAAAAAAATATCGGTAATATCGGCAAAAATGCATATCGGTAGTCCCCTAATATAAAAGATAAATAATTACGAGTGATAAATTTAAGAATGACGTCATCAAATATGACCGCTGGTTTTTGTCCTAACAAATACTCATATCGGCAAAAAAATATCGGTAATATCGGTATCGGAAATATCGGCAAAAGGGCATATCGGTAGACCCCTAATATATATATATATATAATTCACCAAAGCAAGAGCAAGTGTGTGCAATTAACCATGACGAATGACCCTCACTGGGGTCGACCAATCAGCTTATGGTTGGCAAGCGGTGGTGGTGGAGAGAGGGGCATGTCTCAAGATCAACAATGGTTGTTGCGTTCAATTGCGTTGTTCCTTCACGGAATAACACGTGATTCGTACAGTAGGGGTTATCACGTCCGCCTTACACGCGGAAGGTCCTCGGTTCAAGCCCCGTCGAAAACATTTAAAAAAAAATTAATGTATGTTTGTGCCCCTTCTTTTCCCCCTTTTTTTGCGAACATGGCTGAACCTCGCTAGGGTCGGCCAATCACAGTTAATGGCTGGCAAGCTAGCTGGTAAAGGGTCATGGGCAGGTAGCTAACCGCAGTGCAAAAGTCTCGAGACCAACAATGCGTTGGTGGTTCCCTTCCCCCACTGACGTTCACTCGCGTTGTTTTAATTTCTTCGTGCTGTAGTTTGTGTCCGGTCTTTCCCCTCTTTCTTTGCACTATTCATGAGCAAGTCTGCGGCGTATGCTTCGCTGCGTGGCGGGGCGTACCTAGTTCAAGTAATTTCTCGCTCTATATTATCCACCTCCCCACCCTCTCCCCCCACTCCCGCAAGCACAAACAAACAAACATTTGGTTTTTTCATTAAGAGAGAATGAAAGTGATTTCAATTGCTGACCTTTTTACTTCAAGCTGATTAATTTGTCCTCGCAGACCCCGCGAGTCCCATATAAAATCCAAGAATGCGCCGTGAGGTGATTAGACGCCGAGTTTTCATTTTATCAACGATTACTTCTTGGCATCAGGTGGTGGGCCGTCGGTAGTGCTCGTTTACTTTAAAACATCCCCGCACTGGTTATTTAGTAGTAACTGCGGATCAATAGGAACATGTGGATAAAGGAAAATGTAAAAAAAAGAAGAAAAAATAGAAAGAAAGAAATAAATAGTTATGCAATCTTATTATTATCTTCAAAGCAGTAATGAGTTAGTATGCAAGGGTCTTTTCAGAAATACCCCAAAATTGATGCTCTGCATTGAGATTTCAGATGTTTTTCCTAATAAAATTTAATGTAATTAGATATAAGACGTTGTGAGGATATTTAATAAAGATATAGTATATATTCCTTTATTTTAAGGTCTAGAGCGATGTTTGGGAAAACTCTTTTGCTCATTGTTTTTATTACTCTACTTACTGTTTAAAAATAAATAAATCAGTTTTGACATTTTCTCTATTTTTATTAATAACCGAGGTCAAGTGACTGGCGTAGGAAGGGTTATGGTGAATAGTCAGTCCATCCCGAAAGGGGGGTGCATAATCTTGCTTATTTAGATTTGTATTTCTGTAGTTATTTATTTGTGGCCAACCAGAACGCTTCTGAGTGTGGGAAAAAAAACCACTTGACTTCTACTGTATCATATCTATAGCAAGACCGAAAAAATATACTTGTTCTGACATTTAGGCACAAAATAATTGAAATAATTTAAATGTAGGTTCATGACTGTTTTTTACGAAAACATAAACAGTTGCTTTTTTTTTCTTCTTAAAACCCCTAAGCAATTCGTGCTCTAGACTTTTTGCCATTCTAATCTGAAATGCAGATACTGAGTGTCTAGCAAACGTGCCTATGCGCGTGTGAGTACAGTTCTTGTATTATACTCAGAGGCATCACTAGGGATGGTGTCACCCAGTAGGGTAGCTCATGGGGTCACACCCCAACCCTCCCCCTCACAACTTACCCCATAGACCTCCTCCGAATCTGCCAGTGCCAAACAACGGGAACATACATAAATATACATTTTGTTGTCACCCCTTGTGATGGTGTCACCCGGGGCGGTCCGCACCACCCGCACACCCTTAGTAACGCCTCTGATAATACTTGCACACATACGTTGTTCGTTTGGTTGAACATAATTTTTTTTTAAATCCTTTTACACTTGTGTTGTGTTTTTTGTATTTGTTAAAAGCAATTAGGTATGTACAACATATTTATAATGCAAAAAATCAATTAGTCGTTAGCCGAAATTCTTTGTTAAAAAGTGTTGTTGTTTTTACCACGTTTTTATTAACTTGCTTTCGTGTCTGTCTGTCCGCAATTTTTCAAATTTGCCAACGTAAATTTAAACCACTTCTGATGGTCCTAGAGATCTCACAATTTTACCACAGATAGATCTTGAATGACAATGCATTGTATCGAAATTTCAGATCGATTGAATGTACCGCAATTAAATTATTGCATTTTTAAAGTTTATCTCAATATGAGCATCTGTATCCGTCTGCCATTGTTAGATTTCACGTGCCGTGTTCACTCCGTGACCTAATTGCCGTAGTATTAACGTTGGGTGAGTGCTGATGAGGTGTTTGTTAAAATAAATAGAGGTAAAGAAAAGATTTTTAAAAACCACGTTTTTATTAGTGGACTAAAAAGATTAAAATAAATAAAGGTAAAAAAGGATTTTTAAAAACCATGTTTTTATAAGTGGGCTAAAAAGAAGAAAATAAGTTAAAACTTATACGTTCAAGTACTGTGATTTAATATGACTAAAAACGTTGGGCGGGCGCTTATGAGGTTTTACATATGCAGTTACTCATTCTCTCATTTATAGATCTCTCTTTTGCCCTCTAAATTATAAATCTTTAATTTTTATACCAAACACCCGCCCAAAGTTTTTAGTCATATTAAATCACAGTACTTGAACGTATAAGTTTTATCTTATTTTCTTCTTTATAGTCCACTTATAAAAGCGTGGTTTTTAAAGATCCCTTTTACCTTTATGTTTTTGTTTTTTTCACCAACGGGAACTTTTGAATCAAACATATTTTAAGTAACTGCCTTCATTTATTATTTGTTGCAAGATTTATAATTTATTTAGCAAGAGAGGCCACGTGCTTGTTCTATTTAAAAAACAACAACTAAAAAACTAGATAAATAGTTAAACTAAAATCAGACTCATTCATACACGTGGCGTTTATTCACTGGTGCAATTTTTATAACAATCCTTCACGAGACGTGACGAACGTTGTTTTCATTAATGGACGTCACTATGAAAGTTGAATAACAAGTCTAAATAAAGCGACTATCCTTAAACTGGTCAATTATAGGACGATAAAAACTAATTTCCCTTATATCACCCCTGGTCTTTATCTCACTTTTCTATCGTATCATTATAGGCGATGAGATTGGTGGTGGGAGTTCCGTCACGTGTATGCATCCCCGAACTCGCGTTCGCAGAAAAAAAACAGTTTAAAAATGGGGAGGGAAAAAAAAGTCAAAAACAAAAACAAAACACCCGGTAACAATGCGCGATCAAGTGATCTGGGCGAGGTATTTGTGATTAATTTCTATAAACTCAACATGTGAGCCCGGCTCTCGTAAGCCGGATAATTTATGCCCTCGTCGCCTTGTGTGTCTTCCCTCGTGCACAACTGTCGTGAGAGGAAGAGGGAACGGTCTCCGCCCACGATATTGATCCGTTACGTCGCTGGCGGTTACCGGAAATAGGGTTAAAAAATATATTTTTGTGACGGGAAATTAATTGAAAGATGTTTGATCGAACCATGAATCAATCCATCATTTATATGGTCGAATGATTTTTTTTGGTTTTGTTTTGTAAGCTTTTCTTTTCTTTTTTGCAAGTCTGGTAGTGCTATGAAGTTAGTGGTGTACGTGATTCAAATTTTTGAAATCCGGCCAGATCCGGAATCGGGGCCGTCCATAAAGTACGTCACGCTATTTTTGACCATTTTTAACTCCCCCCCCCTTACCCTGTCACAAACTGTCACACATCTCGGACCTCCCCCCCTAAAGTACGTCACACTTTCGAACAAATATTTTGTTTTTTATTAACAAAATAATCAAAATTTAATATAAAACAGCTAACGTCACACATGGCCGGACCCCCCTCCCCCCTGTCACAAACTGTCACACTTTCTTACACCCCCATCCCCCCCTTTGGAGCGTGACGTACTTTATGGACGGCCCCTTCGGTCGGATTTATGAAGTGAAATCCGGCCAGAGTCGAAGCCGGGGCCTGATTTGTCAAAATTGCCGGATTCCGGATTTGCCGGAGCCGGAGCTATTATATTTATACATATATTATCGCAAAACCGGCCAGCCGGATTTATGAAGTAAAATTTTGCCGGAGCCAGATTTGTAAAAATGGCCGGATTCCGGATTTGCCGGAGCCAGAGCCCGGTACACCCCTAGAAGAAGTACAAATAGGAACTGAGATTTTGTAACGAAAAAAGTCCACACGACAGACGCACACCATAATATTTATTATTATTATTATTATTATTATTATTATTATTATTATTATTATTATTATTATTATTAAATTATTATTACAATTACATTTTAAACAAAAATGTTGTTTGGGTAAGTGATGTTCTAGGATATTGATAGATTTTTTTCGAATGGAGATCCTTTAAGTAAAAAGACTATTTGTAAAGGAAAATAATAAACACAAAATAATGTGGTCAGCACCGGCGCACCAGAAGCTTGCCCTCGTGACGTCGCGCAAGACCCGAGGACCACGCGAGTCTCATGGCCAGCATTGACATCTTTACGAAAGAGTGTAGTCTTACAAACAGCCAGTGTCTCGTGCCGCGGCCAGATACGACTGCGTGTGTGTGTGTGTGGCGAACGACATCATCGAGTATCAGATAGGCTTCCATCTTGAGATCGCTAATGGACGTGAGGTCACACGTGTAGCGAGGTGTTTTGTCGCGGTAACAGGTTAATAAAAATATCCGCTCGTGTCGTCGAAACCACAACGGCTGCACTCTCGTTCACCCGACCGCACCCCAACCATTTAAACCCCCCCCCTTACCACCTGTGGATTTCCTTGTGTAACATTTTCATGTTTTTAACTCATTCACTGCACTTGTTAAGTCTTTTCTAACATCTAAAATCACGTGACACACGTCTCGTGCAACACCGCAGTTACCAAACGGTTTCGAAAACAACATCGTGTTTTTAGGACATCCACCATTTGCGCCCGTGCAACGTCACTATCTTAATTTTTTTTTAATTATAGACAGTAACATTTTTCAAAGACAATAGCTTTTATTCTTGACAAGCCCTTCACCTCATCATGATTTATTTATTTATTTATTTTTTATTTTTATTTTTGCTTTTGGATTATTTTTATTGAAAAGTTTTCCATCTAATTCTGTTTTATTAATATATATTCCCTCTAATTCTGTTATATTAATGTATTATATTTGACAGCATAACAATCTCGCACTAATCCGTGATCATTCAAAACTTAAACAATTGCCTTGAAAATAAAACGTTTTAAAAAAATCGATTAATTTTTATAGAATTAAAACCCAAATATAACTATTTTTTTTTAAAAAAGTATATTATTCTATAGAATGCCTGATGGTTTTAGGAAATGTATGAAATGATTGATATTTCATAAATTGCCTAGGCATTCTATAGAATGCGAGTTGTCGTCCGGCAAAGTATGACATTAGCCTATCACCTCTATTTTTCCGGCCACTGATGTTGGCGGTGGCGCTTTTGTCGTCTTTTGATGGTGGCGATCGAAGCCTGTGAGTGTTGAAAGTTATTACAAGAAAGCGTTTAGCCGGTACGAGACTCCACTACCACATCACAGACAATATTACCAAAATTCTTCTTACGACGTTAGTGTATATCATCCTGCTGCGATTCCACAGGCGTTATCCCATACCGTTTTCCCTTGGATTGCTGTGTGCATGACCATTTCGGAAGAGAATGTAATGCTAGGACAGGAATCACGTCATGTTGACATGCAACGAAGGTTCTACGATGAGTTATCTAAAGTAAGAGCCAAATCCTGCTAAAAACAGCTTTTTTAAAAACCGAAACTAGTTATCAAAAATTAGTGGACGATTTGAAAAAGCTAAGACCACCATTAAGCAAGAACAACGGGACTATTGGCTGGTGAAACACTATGATGTCATGATGGTGGAAATTAAGAGTAAGTTGATCTATCCCTGTTAAAGAAGGTGTGAGTGCCATTCAGTTTTATGTCGCGGACTCTGAGATATTTGACGTACTTCATAAGGCCCATTTGACTATTGGTCACGGAGGACGGGACAGAATGTTAAAAGAACTTTCACCAAATACAAGAACGTTACCCGTCATGATATTGACCTGTGTATTAACCTTTGTGAACCTTGCCAGAAAAAACAAAAAGGCGTCAAAAAAGGCATTGTGGTCTAGCCAATTGTTTTTTCTGAATTCAACTCTCGTTGTCAGGTCGATCTCATCGACTTTCAATCCCATCCTAATGGGGAAGCAAGTTTATAATGATGTATCAAGATCATCTCACCAAGTTCGTGGTTCTTAGGGCCCTGAAGACAAAGAGGGCAAAAGAAGTAGCGCACCAGCTCGTATACATATTTACGTTGCTTGGTGCTCCAATGATTCTACAGTCTGATAATGGCAGAGAATCTGCAAACAATGAGGTAAGCAGCCTAAAGGAGTACTGATCCACCTTGAAGATCATTCATGGAAAGCCGCGCCACTCACAAAGCCAGGGGAGCGTCGAAAGAGTTTACCAGGACATCGAAAACATGCTGTGTACTTGGATGCAAGATGAAAAAACTGGCAATTTGAGTGAGGGGTTACGGTTCGTCATACTCATGAAGAACAGAGCTTTTAATTCTGGAATTAGAAGATCACCATACGAAGCTCTCTTTGGCTGCAGAGCTAAAGTAGGCCTCACAACGTCGTACCTACCTGACGATGTTTTACAAGATGTGGAAACAGAGGAAGACCTCGAAATATAATACAGAGGGTACAAACAACGCAAGAGCAGGAAGAGAGAGAGAGAGATGAAGGAATGCAAGAGCCAGCGATCTCTGCAGAAGACGTGCATGAGAATGCAATCCATGATGATGGAAACCAAAGCAGTGGTGAAGCCATGTATATCGAAGAGCCTTCCATTTCCGTTGTTACCGTAGACCTTTCTTCTTCCACTTCCTGCTGCATCTGCTTAAAAGAAACCAGCGGTGCTCATACATGTCAAAAGTGTGGCCGAAATGTTCATGCCATCTGCGGGCATTACGCTAAAGACGATGACGACAACGATTTAGCACGTTATGGGGTTAACATTTTGTGCACTGTTTGCTTCAATATTGAGAAACATATCAAAAATAAAATGGATTCGAGATCGAACCTCGAAATCCAGGCCAAAAGAATGAAAAGGAGTTCTGACAAAAAATTTCCTCATGCACCTTTGGGAGCCACTGTTCAAGTTCCGATTCCCGATGTTGATAAAGTTGCCCGATTTAGACTGTATAGTCAAGTTGCCCGTTTTAGTCTGTGTAGTCAAGGCCCGTTTTCGACTTTGTAGTCAAGTTGTTGATTGGCAGATCCGTCGAAAGGGGGTGGCCTCTCCGTCGAAAGGGGGTGGCCTCTCCTTCGAAAGGGGGTGGCCTCTACGGGGCTTGACGGATGAGTAGGGTCGTGGGGCACGGACTTGACCGTGACTCGGCGACCTGAAACCAACAACTCCCGGCAGGCAATGCCAAAGACCGATATGTTAGGTGTTAGGTGCTAGTCACATATGATTACAGTCGCTGCACGGATCTTAGACAAAGCATCTTAAATGCAGTGTCGATGATGAAAACCAAAGTACCCGTTGAGGATCGGGTACATCCGAAGCGACCGTTTCATCCCCCTCAATTTACTAGCAACGCCATCAAACTGTGCCGGTTTAGGGCCAGGAGCGCCAGTACGGATTAGCAAAAGGTACCGCGAAGAACGCATTGGACGCCAGCTCTGAGGAAACCTTCCAGTGGGGGTTGAACCCTAGGTAGGTCATTGATGATCCCCCGCATAGCCGATCCTAACCATTGAGACTCGTATGCTTTGCCGGGGTGGCGCCAAAGTGGTAGCGGGTCGTAGTAGGGGTTCCCCTTCCAGGAAGACCCATTAAGAGCACTAGGCTCGGGGCTTCTGATTTTCTTCCACATGTAGGATTGGCAGATCTGGGGCCTCTAACGTGATTGTTCATTTTAGTGGGTTTTGATTTATTTATTTTTTATATATGATATACACTTTTTAAATTATGTATTTACAACAAATTTTCTACAACCGTTCAATCCAGCTTGAAGGAAGGCGAAATATACCGCACCTTGTTGCATGTGTGCTTGTTGCTTTGATAGGGAGATACCCTTGAGGGTATAAAAAAAAATAAAAAAAAACACATCACAATCATACAAACAAACAAAATGCACTCACACGCACACGTACAAACGGCCCCCTGACATACAGCATGTTATATGTTGTTATATTAGAAAAAAATAAAGAAATTTCGACAAGATTTACAATGTTTCTTATTGATTCACCACGGACAGAGGTCACGCTTTAGATCCGATTGTTTCACGCCGTCTATTTTTCATCCCCTTTTCTCTCTTTCGTACACGCTCCCTTTTTCATTTCAATTTCTCTCTTTAACACACTCTTTTTTCCCCCAGTTTATTCTCTCTCATTTTTACCTCTTTTGACTCCTTTCTCACTCTCCCCCTCTCGTTCTACTTCCATCTGTTTCCCTTACGTTAAGATAACTCTCTCTAACTCTCTCTCTCTCTCTCTCTCTCTCTCTCTCTCTCTCTCTCTCTCTCTCTCTCTCTCTCTCTCTCTTTCTCTCTCTCTCTCTCTCTCTCTTTCTCATTGTTCACAATGTAATGACTCAATAGCCTACGAATGCATTCCTGATGTCATCAAAGTGGACTTTAGTGAAGCATTCCAACAATGCCATAATAAACATCATGTCTAATATTATGATTTCATTATGTTGTTATGTTGTAATTATGTTGCTTTATTAGCTCTACTGGTATAATTCTATTCCCAGCTCATCTTTATGTTGTTAAACACATGTTCTACTCACACTTCACTTTATTTTTATCCACCTTCATCTTCCTTTCCTTGTTTACTTTCTCTCCTCTCCTATCTTACATACAAACATTATTTCAAATCGCTTTGCTTTTAAACCCGCGTTAATTCAAGATACCAGCTAAAGGGAATTAATAGATCTGATGGGTATATATGACATTAGTTGGGGTAAATAAAGGCAGCTGTGCCACGCAACCCCCTCGTATGCCGTGGCCTGTGAACGCAGCTTCACTTCGCTAACAGGCCAGCGTAGTCTGTACGTTCTAATTACATTATATGTCATAAATAACGTAGGACGCAATGAACTTCTTTATAGAAAGAGCGTCTGTAATGTATTTTTTTTAAAATCAAGACTTTCGCACTTCAACATTTCAATCGCCCCGCCATCCGCCTTAAAAACTAAATGACACCGACTTGACACCTGTCAAATGTAGTACACAAATATAATAATACCTTTAAATCACATCTTGATGGGCGTATTTATTTCCCCCTTAAATATAAGTGGAGAAAGTTGCCATGACACGAGATACGGCCGACACTCCGGCAATAATAATAAATAATCTCCTCGGCTCTTACATCTGCCCTTATCGCGGCCTCGTCCCTTACGAAACAATCCACGAGCTCGATTGACTTAATCAGCGAGATGATTAATGAAGCCGGCTATCGTGTCCGTTGACGTATAAAATGTTTTTCAAACATCATCCGAGATAACCCCTGGGCGCCCTCACTGGGTGCCCGGAGAGGGGTTGGGTTTATGGACGTGGCGCTCATTTCATCCCCCTCCTCCCCACCCCACACGTAGCTGATAACCGCCTGGTCTCCACCGCGCGTGAAGTCAGGAGATGAATATAGAAGAAACGGAAACCCGATTCCAAGCTCGTCGTGATCAAAGATAGCCTAAGTGGGATAAATGAAGAGCAGAGATTCTCACACACGTGAGGGAGCGGGGTGTTGAAACCTACCCCCACCCCCGGTCCCTGCAACCCCAAGAAGGAACCCAAAAGAGGATTCTCGGGGTTCATTATTTGGAAGTGGGTGGTTTAATAAGGGTTTTGGATAACACCTAAAAATTGTCGTTTAAATTAAGAGTAGATTCAAACTGTGTGTAGCAAATAGCTACATATATTCCACACATACTTTTATGTGCCATTTAAATCTTATATTGTCACGTATGCAGAATTTGCGTATCACTTTATTTTTCATTTACTTTACAGAGACTCAAAAAATCATAAAATAAACATTAAATAAAAACAACCCGTAAAAAACCAAGTTTTTGACTATAAATCCTTTACGTATGAGACGTAACTAAAAGAATGTTCATTATAACACGCAGCGCAAGACCATCCAAAAATAAAAAATTGCAGTTGTGTCGTAAAACATGTTTAATATAATGCGCACCGATCAGGAATAGGTTTATAAAAAGTGTTGTCAGTAAAATACGCACCTTATTGCGCGACAGAAAGGTTGTTCAATATAATACGCACCGCGACGCTCTATCTCAAAAAATAGCATGATACATAGGAATAAATAAAATAATCTAAAAAATCAATAATTTAATTACGGTACATGCGATCGATCTGAAATTTTGATACATTGTTTTTATCATCGGTACGAAACTGCCTGCAAAATTTCAGCTCGCTATCTTGCGAGCAAGTGGGTTAAAAATCGATCAAAAGTTTTGGCGACAAGCAAGCAAGTAAGGTCGGCCGCAGACACCACGAGTTAATATAAAGGATTTTAAAAAAAAATTGCAATGAGGCTCATGTCTGCAAGACTCAATTAGTAAAATTCTTGTATAGTTATATGCTTTTTTAAAAAAAATATATTTTTAACTAAATCAGTTGTTTTTAAAAACTATTTTTTATTTTGAATGCGTTGAAACAAAATATAAAAATAAAATAAATGAATGAATAACAAGTATAATACAAGCCATGACAAGTCCTCGGTCAGATTTTGTTTAGGAAGTTAACTTCGCAGATTTAAGTAAATGTTGAAATCCACACCCCTCAACTCTTTCTCCTCCCCCTCCCCCCCCCAAACTGTCAACCCATCGGAGAATGACATTGTTAAATACAATGGTTGATGGGCTTGAAAAACCCCGCAATGACGACTTGCTAGACAACCCGTGTGTGTGTGTAGGGGGGGGGGTTGCGACTTGTTGATGACACCACCGTGTACCAAATACGCAATAACATCGGGGGAGGGGGGAGGTGAGGTCAGTGCAGATCTTGTGTAATCTCGTCTCACTGAAATGGACATATTGAAATCGTACAGGTCTACAGGGGTTAAGATCTACATTAATCTAAAGTAGCCACTTAATTCGTGGATGAAACGGGTTTTTTTTCTCTGCATTTGTGTCCAAACTAGAAAATATCCGGAAAGATAAAGACATTATTGAAATGTGCAAAAGAGAGAGATAAGTTCATCACATTTGCATGCAGCGCCCATAAGAAAGCATAACATATCGTCCTCTGCCATGGAGCATGAGAGAAGTTTGATTTATTTTGTTATGAATGTTTTTTAAAAAAGAAAAGAAATCTATTTAAACAAATTTACTTTTTTATTTTCATCCAAAGATTTTATATCGACACCTTAAATTAATTCATTTCCGTAAAATATATATGAAACATTTCAACGCATTTTTAAATACAAAATAATAGTATGCGTAGTAATTTCGTATAATTCATTAGTCTTCTTGAATATATGTCTCATTAGTTATACCATTGCGAGTAAAGAATCATAAAACGCTTATCAACAAATGAATATAATTCAATTTTTAACACAGTTTACAAATTTTTTAAAAAAAGAATTACCATCAGTCTTCTGTACAATCTATAAAATTGGCAGATTTTTGTTGTTGTTTAAAAAACAACACCGGGGAGGGGGGTGGGGGTGGTGGTACAAAGAAGATATTTAATTTTGTGTAAAACATCCCCTCTATTAACGGTCGTGGAATTTCTCTTGTGGAAGGTGATCACAAAATAACACCTTTAAAACACAGGGACTAATGTGAGCGAGTCAGCTGACCAAGCTTTAATATCATCTGTGCGTGAGCTCTTGCCTAAAGCGCACAAGTGGATCCGCAAAGAGTGAGCATAAAGAGGGAGGAGGTGTGGAAGGTGAAGCTGACCATTGTTCGACACGATATCACGTGAATGATATCGGAACCTGTTACACATGCAAGAAATGCAACGTGGCTATTCGTCGTCGGCTTTAAAAAAAATTCTCTTATGTTAATTTGTTAGTACAATTAAACAACTGTTGTAGCAAATATGTCGTAAGCGACTCAGGCAGACGTCAATCCTATAAGCTAAAAGTAGTTTTCGCATGTTTTCTTATTATTACTTATTTTTAACAGTATTAAAGCCCTCATTTCAATATAAATTAGTTGGTAAAACTGAGCAAATATACTCTTAAAGTAAAGTTTGTAATTGATTAATGAAATGTAATTACAAATAATATAAATAATTTACCATTAATGTTATAATTATTAGTTTGAAAAATGTATTCGCTTGTCTCCCCTCAAATATCATTATAAATTCTTTGTTAACTTATTCTTCAAGATCAGAAAATAAAAGTAAACAAAATAATACATTTATTTTAAAAAATTAATTAAAAAAGCAAAACAAAAACGAACAAACAAACAATAAACTAGTGTTGACAGAAATTTTTGGAGATCGCTCCACATCTAGAACTGATCGAACACCACACTAACATAAATTTTTACTTATTTAAAAAATTTATTTAAATTTAAAAATACAAAACACAAACAACTTCATTTTTATTTTTTAATTTTATATTTTAAATATAAGCCTTGTCTTTGTCAGCTTTGAATTTGCGGGAAAGAACGATAATTATAGCCACCTTCAATTGGACGACCAGAAAAATAGTTTAGGAAATATGGGAAATATGGTTTAACAGCAAGTGTATTTTCGAGGGGGGACCAGCATTATTTATGGGTAACAATGTGAAAGAGGAACCGCTCGGCGGGGCCGGCTGATAATCAACGTCCGTGCCGAGCAGGACACTGTCATCGGACTGACAGCACCGTGTTCGTTTAGCTCGGGTGACGTGTTTGTAACGACACACCGGCCGAAGGTAAGGGCTCGTACGGTTACAACGACGGTGCTCAAACTGTTATGTATCTGGTGTGTTGTGAGGGGGCATATCCGGGGGGTGTGGGTTTAACCTTGGAGGGTCGGGGGGTGGCGGACGATTTTGTTTCCTTCATTCCTAAAAGTACTGTGAAAATCTGAAATTTGAAATTTTTTTTTGTGTGGATGGTACTTTTCGTGATTAAAATATAATCAAGAATATACAACTAAAATGCTGCATTACATTGGTGAGACCTTTACTAGAACAAGGATCTTCTGTATGTGACCCATCCGCCAAAGAAAACATTGATAAACTAGAACGAATGCAAAAAAGCGCAGCCATATTTATTACTGTAGAATATTCAAAATTGACAAGAGTCAGAGTAAGAGCGTCAGTTAAAGTTAAATCATTAAACATTGAAACAATAGAGGATAGAAGAACAAAGAGCAAAGGAGTAAAAAAAATACTGAAACAATAGAGGATAGAAGGACAAAGAGCAAAGGAGTAAAAATACTGAAACAATAGAGGATAGAAGGACAAAGAGCAAAGGAGTAAAAATACTGAAACAATAGAGGATAGAAGGACAAAGAGCAAAGGAGTAAAAAATACTGAAACAATAGAGGATAGAAGAACAAAGAGCAAAGGAGTAAAAATACTGAAACAATAGAGGATAGAAGAACAAAGAGCAAAGGAGTAAAAAATACTGAAACAATAGAGGATAGAAGGACAAAGAGCAAAGGAGTAAAAATACTGAAACAATAGAGGATAGAAGAACAAAGAGCAAAGGAGTAAAAATACTGAAACAATAGAGGATAGAAGAACAAAGAGCAAAGGAGTAAAAATACAAAGGCAAGAAATATAACACAAAGATAACCTAATACAACCCTCAGATAGACATAGGTAAAAAAAAACAACAACAACAATGTTCTTATTTCGTATGCAAGAACAAACATCGTTCTTCCAGTCTGGGGTTCGGGCGCGTAAAACCAACACATTCAAAACTCAAATATAGTAACTACCAAAGAAACGGAAAATCTGTCCACTATTTTGAATATAGAATACTTAAAATCGATAACAATTAGTACGTCATGGGAAAATTTTGTAATACCTATACGTATGTCTGAAAAGGCTAGCCTATGTTCTGCTTTATATTAACCACTACTACTTGTGTACCTGCCAAGTTAATTGTGATAGGTGGGCCGATTCTGGCCCGCAACCCGAAGTTTGTTGGCCCAGGCAAGAGCAAGACAACAGGGGTTTGGTGTCTACTACTAATTAATGTCATTGATTACAAACACCCTTGTCCCACTCTCGCACACACACCGGGCCTGGTTTTCATGTCCCAAACTCTGATTTCGACGCCTGTTGCTTGACGTCTGTCAACTTTGCATTGGTTCGAGGCTTTATTTCCCTGGCTTTAATCACCCCCCCCCTCATCAATCGTATTTGCCATCATCCCCACCCAACAAATCCTTTAACCACCCCTCCGCCGCCTTTCTTTTCCGAAATGTGAGAAATCAACAACGAATAAGGATCGCAAACAGGCTGTCATTTGACCCGATTTGTCGTCCCCGGCCTGGACACTCGGTTTAACAACGCGCCGTTACCCCTGGCACGGGGAGGCTCGGTAAGCAAGGAACTATTTGTCGTGGCGGAAGGAACGTGACGAATTTGTGCTCTGGACGACTTGCAAGGAGCGCAGCGGACGTGCTACTTTCGATTTCTCAAGTTATTCCCCCCCCCCACTTCGTTTTATTATTCACATTTATGCGTCCTGATCGCAAATCCAATCTCGTTGGCATTCCTTTCTTCTATGGCTCAGCCTCACTTGTTCATTAATCACTGGAAAAATGCGCATCTCTTTTAAGCGCAGTAAATCAAAATGGCACACCAATTTGTTCTGTTAGTTAACAGCTTAGTTTACCGTTTTAAAAAAAGACCTTTAGGAACGAGATAATAAAATAATATTCAAAATAATAGCCCAACTCGGGCAGTAATCCTAATATCGCGTCTCCCATGGTTTCTTGTAAACGTTGAACTGTCAGAGCTTCTAACAAGAGAAAGCTGTAATTACGCCCTGCTAGCAGCCCCCGGTAAGTTCCCCTTGAAGCTCGGCGCCATCAATTACTCAAGAGAAATTCCGTATCCATGAGGTCAGCTCTAGATTGGGAAAAAACGAAAACAAAAGAAAACAACCAAAAACAAAACAAAAAAATACAAAAACAAAAATGAATAGAATAAAACAATTTTGTTAAAAAATTCAAACGCCTCCTAAAAACAAAAATATGTAGTGACGGCCATGCGGCAAAAGTCGGTAATTAGTTGGAATTCAAACGACCTTGATCGCGTGTGATGAAAGCGGGGTATGCGCTGCTGACGATGACTTTAGCAGGAGTTTTAACCCCGTGTGCCGTCTGGGAGGAAGTGAGCTCCGCCTTGGTCACTGGGGCGAGAAACCTTAAGGGACCGCTCACATGCTTCCTGGTACTTGTTCATTCATATCTAATAGTCCCGGTTATTGGGGGTAAAAAGCGTCGGGGAGAGGGGGAGGGGGCTATGTTCAAAGGATGACTGGGTTTAATGGGGGTGATTTTAAAAAAAAAGGGGGGGGGCGGCATTTTGGTTGCCATCGTGACCAACGAATATTGATCCTTTTTATGCTGGGTACATTATTTTGAAGAAAAAAATTCCTTACAGGAACTACCGAATACTTTATTTTATTTCAAGGAGTTTGGAGAGGTTTTTGTGTTCCACGAACTAACAGAAAGTATCCCACTTTCACCGAGGGAAGTTTATACTACAGAAAATCAACAACTCATAGTTTTTTTTAACAATTCCAAACATATTGGCGCGGATAAAATTTATCAACAGAGGTGTTACGGTGTTATATATTCTTCACTGGTGAATATTCAAAACTGTCAAGGATAACACCATTATTTAAATCACAAATAGTAGAAACAATAAAGGATTGCAAAGAATCAATTCTCATTTGGCATTAAATTCTGTGTGGAAATACAACACTACGATAAACGTATAAAACACTCAGATAAAAACAGGGGTAAAAACACCTTTCTTGTTCCATTTGCAAAAAACAAACACACACAAATCATCCTTCCTCACCTCTGGAACTCGTTCGTCTGAACAAACCAGAAAAACCAACACACAAGAGAATCCTAAAATAAAAATGCACAACAACTAGACATAAATATTAGATAAGCGTAGCATGCAACAATATTCTGTACAGAAGAGGCGTCTGTAAGATATACGATAAGATCTGTAGGGGTTGAGAAAACATTTCAATATAGTTGAGATCTCACCACCTGCAATTTGGATATATATAAGTTTCAATGAAATAGTGGCAATGTACCTGATTCACGTGAAGTCGGTGGCTGATAGAGATTTATTCAAGATTTGATTAGCTTTCCAAAATTGAGAGGATTGAAACTAAATAGACCAGTTATCGTACACTACCTCACCAGAATAGAAATGTATAACGAAACGAGCCCGAATGGAAAAAAAAGAAAACAAAAACAAAACAAAAAACCTAGTTCGAGCTAAGTTGGCGTCGAGTTCTTGTTATTGGCCGAACGTGACCCGAACCTTGCTGATCATTGAAGCGAAAAGGAAAGAGGGTTTGATTCCAGTTTAGAGTCCAGACTTGAAGAAACAAAATTAATGTCTGGTATCTTTAAGAAGAAACGCATTAAGCTAAATATTTGCTTTTTACTATATTAAATCATGTATTTCTTATTCAAAACATAATATCCCTTTAATAAATTCTCACTTTATTTCCTTCACTATTTGAACTAGTCTCCTTGTGGAAATAATTCCCCCATTCATACAAAAGTTCAGCAACTGTATCCATGCAGTGCAAAGCTGAACACTGTACATTAGAGCGATGAGCCTATGCTTCAGTTGAACTTGGAAGAAAATAATTTTGGTGCCGCTGGGGGCTGGGTTGGGAGTGTTCTTTTGAATCAGATAAAACGTTTGTAATACTAAAGGGATATAGCGGTCTTTAGAATCAGATGGCACATTTGTAAAACTATAAACGATTTAGAGTTCTCTACAATTGGTAAAACTAAAACGATTTTTTAAAAGCTTCAAACTTTCCTTTAAAAAAAGCCTCACGCAGGCCCCTGGTTAAGGGGAGTGATTTGGGGGGGGGGCAAGCTACCTAACGACAAACACCTTTAAACGCCTGCTTTGATCCTGGACATAAAACCGTTGTCATAAACTAACATAAATGTTTATCACATTTCTCCGACCCCCGCTAAGCTCACCGGCCCGTCACATCGGCGTCACCCACCCCCTCCGATACCCCCTCCCCTCCCCCTCCACAGTTTCGGTATCACGGTAACGGCGACAGACACAGCCTGACCACCGTCGGCAATCGGACCACGAATAGCCCCCCCCCCTCCTCGTCTGTCACCAAAGGAACACGCTGGAGTCTTTCTCTCGCTGTGACGCCAACAAAAACACCGCCGACTCGTCTGGGCCCGGTTCAATGAAGCGGAAAGGACAGTGAGACCATTAGAGCTCATCTTCTAGACTCGCTCCCGTAACCACAGCGGCACGGGGCATATGAAAGGAAACAAATTAGGCCAATTGTTAAGTCGTTTTCACACCACATAATGTTTGAGGGGGCACTTATCGCTCGGTAATTTAGCTGTTTCCCGACCGAATCTTTTCAAGGAGGCATAGGTGGGAAGCCGGGTAAATGACAGGACGATGACAACGATTGCGCAAGTAATGGTCGTTAGCTGTACTCGGGATACGTTTCATTGTATCAGTTAGTGCTCTAAATCGCGTTGCCATAGCGACGTCAGTTTTGAAGGACTTTAAAGTCTTTTGTTTGTTTTGTTTTTTAAGGCTTTATTAAAAGCAAATGATTTAAATTTTCTTAATAATATCTGAAAATATATTTTAATTCCCTGAAAACGCCACAAAAAAAACAAACAAACAAAAAAACCTCAGTTCACAGAAGTCAAGTGTTTTTATTTGTGTGTGCGTGTTACTGGAATGATGTGATACCAATCGATATTAAAACAACACAGTGCGTTCAAGGTAATTTCCTGTATTTAAACAAACCGCCGTCAATAATCATAGCGTCAGGGTGGCGTCTGTCACCGATCTCGGCACATCCTTACCTCATGACTGATGACGCCACGGCGTCCACCCTTTGCTGTCTTGAATAGACCGGAGTCGGTCGTTAGTTAAGTGGATATCGAAATGGTTTGTTGGCCGTGTCACGGGCGTTGAGGTGTGAGACGTCATCTATAGCGTATAACGTCAGCCAGGCTTGTTGTTGTCTCCTTAACCCCCCCCCCACCCCACCCCTGCTCCCGCCCCTCCACCTTTCCGATAAGTCGTTTAAAAGATGCGACGTTCAGAGACCTTCTTGCAAATGTCAACCCCTCTAATTGTCTGGCGTACGCCATCAGTCTTAACAACCCTGTAATAATATTTAGAGGTGAAAATCTGCTCTTCATTCACGCCCCCCCCCCTTTCTTCCCTCAACACCCCCTACCTTACAAAGCAACCCCGACTCCCTCCTCACACACACAAGAAAAAAAGGCCAAATTCGACAATCTAACGGTCAACTCAGCTATTTGCATAGGGGAGTGTATACACAAGAATTCCAGGTAAATCTCGAAGACTTGAGGTCGGCGTGCCTCATGAAATGGCTCTCTTTGGTCCGTGGATTTGGTGAGAGCTTTCTCGGGCATGTCACAAGAAACCTGGGGATGGCCCGGCATTGCTCAGGATTGCCTGGACACAGAAAGTCATGTTTGCACTGACTTTTGCCATTAGGTCACCGACATCATGTTGCCTGGGTTGTTTATGTTTTATTTTTATAGTTTTTTACACCGCTGTTATCGTAACGCAAGTCATTTTAAGCGTGCTCTGAAATTTGCACCCACCTCACTCCGCTCTTTGTTTTCCCCTCTTTCGGACCCACCTCCCATAAAACTATAGTTTAAGTGATTCGTCTGTCCTTCGCCCTCCATGTCTATTGAAGAAATGACTACTATGAGCTATGGAAGGGAGACCGGGGTTGGGGGCGGTTGGGGACTGTGCTCCAACATTTTCTTATTTAAAAGTGAAACAAAAATAAATACAATGAATACATGAGTATAGCGCATGTATAAAATAACATAATTATTTCACACCGGCCTCTGAATCTCTTTTATCTGCGCTGTTTCTTTGTTTCTCTTGTCCTCGCTTACAAAGGCAGGGCGTCATAGGCGTTATTGTCCATTACAGAGATGCAGAGCAGTTTTATGACACCAAGCTAAGTTTTAACCTACTCACCTGTAGCATAGATATAGCACATAAACTAACGCTGTAATTTTATATGTAACCCACAATACGTGATGCTAGTCAAAATATATACAGAGATTATTGTGTAGTTGACCGAATTTATTGCGGGGGGAAAAAAGCCAGTAGTTGTCTGGCCTTGAAGGTTTTAATTAGGTTGGCGCACACAGAAACAATTCTTTTTTCCACATCAGTCATCAAACCCGCACTCTACACTCATGGGAACTGGCTAGCATCTGTAGCATAATTATTACACAGTATTTGCATGCGAACTCTACACATATTTACCAAGTTTTCACTGATCTATTTAACACTAAGTCGCATGACCTGTAAATATAATATATAATGTTACATCTGTTTTAAAGAATTCACTTGATAATTTAAATTAAGTTAGACCATCAAGGTCCCGAGGTACATGAATGACGGGTGCATGTATTTTTGTATTTTCAGTTGTACGAGCTCAGTGAGGACCCCAAGAGGAAGGAGTTCCTGGACGACCTGTTCGCTTTCATGCAAAAGAGAGGTAAGTGTATGTACATTTTTTCACCTTTTTGTTTCTTTATCTTTGATGCTCTCCATCCTTACATTTCTGTTATGTTATTTTCTGTTTTTATATTATTTTTTCATTATTTTCTGACTTTTTAGCTTACAAGATTTGCTGTATTTCTTCATTTCTTTCTATATTTCTTTCTTTCTTTCTATCTTTCTTTCTATCTTTCTTTCTATCTATCTTTCTTTCTATCTATCTATCTTTCTATCTATCTTTCTTTCTTTCTTTCTATCTATCTATCTTTCTTTCTTTCTTTCTTTCTTTCTTTCTTTCTTTCTTTCTTTCTTTCTTTCTTTCTTTCTATCTCTCTCTCTCTCTCTCTCTCTCTCTCCTCTCTCTCTCTCTCTCTCTCTCTCTCTCTCTCTCTCTCTCTCTCTCTCTCTTTCTTTTTTTTCTTTCTTTCTTTCTATCTTTCTTTCGTTCTTTCTTTCTTTCTTTCTTTCTTTCTTTCTTTCTTTCTTTCCAAGGGGCAAGAACATTTTTTTAAACCTATTTGTAAAAAAAACCAAGCGAGAAAGTAAAATTACAGCAAAATTATTTGCAGAAAGTATTCGAAGATTACACTCAAACCACGCACACTCTGATCTTTCCAAAAACAAACGAAACACATTAACATACTATATGCTAATATTTGAAACATTGAATTCGCCGGGTAGCATCTCCCCCTGGGGAAATAGCCAACACATTCGATACCCCCCCCCCTTTTCCGTCACATGACCTTGTGGCTGCTGCGAGGGGGCCAATTAGTGAACGTTTTAATTGTAGAGATGATGTCAGGTCGATGCCGAGAGCCCCATTCTTCAACGGGTCATCGTCAGTTCACGTCGAAGAAGTGGAACGTTTTTGAGTTGGAACTGCGACATTCAAAGAAAACGTCCTCAAAAACGATATTTTAATGACAGTATTCGGAGAGGGCCACCATCAAGGGAGGCGGTGTGGGTGAGAGGGGGGAGGGTGGTGCGGTTCGTTGGGGGGGGGGAGGCGTTCAGCCGCTGTAACGACTCATTAGTAACAAATTTACGACCCGCCCGAGTGCTGTTTTTATGATGATCTCGATGCGTAAATAAAATGATACTATTGACCAGCGTCGTACGTCTCCGGTTGCATTACGTCATTAATAAGTTTGAATTTATTTTTTAAAAATGTGTAGTATAATATAGGAGTTTGGGAACGTCATCGTTGAGTGAAATAAATGACGATGCCGCGTGTGTGTATGTGTGAGGTGGGGGTGCACTTGTTTTTCCAATGCCCAGTCTCCAACTTTAATGACTGCACATGACGTCATGATGATGGTCTTATTTCTCATCAGCTATTAACTTATTTACGAAATGTAACACCGTAGGAAAAAAAAGAAGGAAAAAAAGGGGTGGGGGGGTATTTTTTTCAATTATAAAGAGGAGTGTGGCAAAAATTAAAAATAACAGGGAAGAGTGAATGCGACATACGCTAATCGCCAATGTATCTGAATGTTCATTTATTTTCATCGCACTAGTGATTTTGTATATTTAAGAAGGGAATTTTTCAATGAACTGCACATTATATTTTCTTTCTGCCTTTGATACTTATTTATTTGTTTGTTTATGTGTATTTTTTTTAAGTCAATGAAAAAAAAATGAGGATCAAAAAATGTTTGTTTTTTTTATTGATACCGACTTTCAATGTACATGCATTGTTATTGGAAAAAAATAAATAAAATAAGTTCTCTTATTCTACACGGGGGATTGGGGTGGGGATAATATACTATAGTATCTAAACCCTCAGGTAAACGGGGGTAAAATGGGGGGGGGATGGAGGGGAAAGTAATGGGGGAGAAAAAGGAGAAGGAGTTTGGGAGAGGGACTTTGGGAGAGAAATAGGCATTCCGTGGGATAAAATATGAGGGGGGGGGGTAAAGAAGTGGGGACCGAGAAATGCAGATAAAGAATGAGAGATGGAGAAAAAGAATTAAAGAGCGGAAGGAAGCGAGTGCGTGGGTGTGAGAGAGAGAGAGAGAGAGAGAGAGAGAGAGAGAGAGAGAGAGAGAGTTAGCAAGAGAAAAATGACAGGACTTGAGACTAATAGAAATATTTTTAAAAATACAAATGTTTCCCCATGTATGCGTTACTGCATTCGTCCATTGTGTTTCGGGCAGCAGCATGCGACACGAAACCAACCTGTATCCGACCAAAATTCACAATCCCGTGCAATCTCATCGTGTCGGCGAGTGCAAGTATGCTCCAAGCTGATGCCCTCTAACAACACGATCCTCTTCTCTCTGCTCGTCTCATTCTCTCAACTCGCTTTGTCTTCGTCAGGAACTTAATCTCGCTTCTAACTCTTTTCTTCCAGAGAAGTTCTGTTTTCAATAACAACTCCAACTAAAAAAAAATAAAAAAAATAAGTGCCACTTCGATTTAATCCTCATCCCCACCCCCCACCCCACACACACGCGATTCCCCAACATGCCCGCACAGTTTTGCTGAAACTTTCATCTTTGCGTGTAATGGTGCGATTCTGGATATTCTGAAACAAGTTTAATGCTGAATAAATAAGCGAAAATCGTGTTGGGTGCTGTACAATGTTGTCTCTGAAACGCTACCCTGGTTTTGGCACCTATGCAAACAGACCGCATATTTTTCACACCCCCCCTCCACACACACACTTTTACTTTAAAGCTCCTTACGACGGGATCCCTCCTCCGCTCATCTCACCACGTTTTTTTTTATCATTTCAAAATAAAAGTAAGCGCCTACCCTAATAACAATATTTTCTCCCCTCATTTCGGATCTTGTAAGATGTAACCCTAGCTCTTGTTTTTCCCCCCTTCTCAGCGCTCACCCTCTCCGTGGAACTTAATTCATAGATAATGATTACCAAATGGGGCCGCTTGGCGGCGGAAACACTGTTTTCATTTGCGCTTGCGTCGTGAATTTCGAACGGCACATTCACAGGGGAGAAAGGGGGGGGGGTGATTTTGTGTTGGGATGGGGTGCAGTAGGGGCGGGGGGGCTTCTTAAAATATATTTTAAAAAAAAAGGAATTTGTGTAGAGGCCAGGATCTGGTCACACAGCGGCTGATATAGATCTATAATCTAACGAGTTTGATCAGCAAACATCGCGTCCACCGGCGTGCGGGTTTCTGGGGCTTTCATCTAAGAGGTCTACACCAGATTTATTTCACTCTGATTGCCAAACTAAATTTACCGGAATGGATGGGGAAAGAGAGGGGAGCTCACCTTTTATCTAGGTCTACCGTGTGCTTACACCTTGTAAGTTGCCTCCCCTTACTACCTTAATATTTTGAAACACATTTTTTTTTAAATTTTTTTTTGGTGATGATCGCGGTGGGAGGGTGAACATCTTGGGAGGAGTTGGGATTTGTAGACGTGGACTTGGACTTATCGTTTTGTGGCGCTCGACATGTTGTTTGTAGAGAGTGGACACAGAGTTTAAATGTAGACATATAGTTAAATGGAGTTGGACATTTCGTTTAGTGGAGTTGGGCATAAAGTTTAGTTTGCTTGGTCTTACTTAATTTAGTTAGACATTATGTTACACGTCTAGTTTAGTTTGCTTGGTCTTACTTAATTTAGTTAGACATTATGTTACACGTCTAGTTTAGTTTGCTTGGTCTTACTTAATTTAGTTAGACATTATGTTACACGTCTAGTTTAGTTTGCTTGGTCTTACTTAATTTAGTTAGACATTATGTTACACGTCTAGTTTAGTTTGCTTGGTCTTACTTAATTTAGTTAGACATTATGTTACACGTCTAGTTTAGTTTGCTTGGTCTTACTTAATTTAGTTAGACATTATGTTACACGTCTAGTTTAGTTTGCTTGGTCTTACTTAATTTAGTTAGACATTATGTTACACGTCTAGTTTAGTTTGCTTGGTCTTACTTAATTTAGTTAGACATTATGTTACACGTCTAGTTTAGTTTGCTTGGTCTTACTTAATTTAGTTAGACATTATGTTACACGTCTAGTTTAGTTTGCTTGGTCTTACTTAATTTAGTTAGACATTATGTTACACGTCTAGTTTAGTTTGCTTGGTCTTACTTAATTTAGTTAGACATTATGTTACACGTCTAGTTTAGTTTGCTTGGTCTTACTTAATTTAGTTAGACATTATGTTACACGTCTAGTTTAGTTTGCTTGGTCTTACTTAATTTAGTTAGACATTATGTTACACGTCTAGTTTAGTTTGCTTGGTCTTACTTAATTTAGTTAGACATTATGTTACACGTCTAGTTTAGTTTGCTTGGTCTTACTTAATTTAGTTAGACATTATGTTACACGTCTAGTTTAGTTCGACAGACAAGAAAACGTCTAGCAAAGGGTTGGCATCCAGTTGAAACTTTTGTTTGGCGTATTTTTAGACGTATTTTTAGACGTATTATTAGACTTACATTTTCACGTGTTGCTAAACATAAAGTAAGAAAAGCGGTCATATTGTTAAACATAAAGTTATTCATATTATTAAACAAATAGACATTTTAGATCATGACTGACATATATAGTTAGACACACAATTCCACATAAAAGGCACACAACGATTCATCATCACAAAAGAATTTGAAAGCGTAAATACAATATTTCCTACACCAGAAATATAACCTCATAAAGTGAAATATTTATTAAAATAACAATGACAATAACATTAATTTTTGCTAAATCTGCAATACATTTATTCAGCAATCAAATGTGATATTTCAAAGTTTCATGTTTATGTTTTTTTTAAATGTCAAACTCAGCAAATATTACATATCAAAAGAACAATGGCATTCATTATATTTAATAAAAAATAAAAAAAATATTTATTTAATTTAATTTATAAAAAGTACAAACTCAAGTTAATTGAAATAAAAACTGGATGAACTTTCACGCTGTAAATAGAAATTACAAATATTGATCCAACACACAGAAAGTAAAAATCACGCAAGTCTGGTCTGGCTCTATTGTTTCATGTACAATGGGGAGGTGAACATTAAGTCTAGAGTGTATAGTGTAGGTAGACACACGATTATGATACATTCTTACTTCTTACATTCTTGCAGCTTTAAGAGAAGCGTAAATACTCGATGACCCGTCAAAACCAGGTCAAGTTATTATTGTCATCGTGGTTACATGTTTGTTTTCCCGTTCGTTTCCCCCGATGTCTTTCCAAAAGCTGACTTTCCCACTGGCCTGTATGATTATGAATACCATAAAATCTGTGCGTCTTTCTGAATATATATATATATAGTCTGCTGTTATAGATGCCTGATTGTTAGTGTGTCGGCCTGTCTGTCTAACTGAATGGTTATACCTTTCCGCAGTAGATTTTTAAAAAAAAATGTCAGTGACACTAAGATCGGTGTGATGTATAGAATGAACTGGGTATAAAAAGTTTAGACTTCACAAATGTCAGCGTGCCGAGGTCCAGGAATAGCTTTAAGCTGCGAATATAAAAAACGTGAGAAAGTGATGTCAACAAATAAAAATGTTCCAGTCGTTTAAAGTTCTGGAGTTTAGGGAAAAAAAAACCCTGCGACCTTGACATAGTGTGCAGCTGATGTCACTTTTCCTCTGAGCGATGCACAGTTATCCATCGTTTATCGCGGGAAATAGATTCCAGGGCCGGCCGCGAAAACTGAATTTCCGAGAAGTAGGGGGACACCAATTGTTAAGCAATACGAAATCGGTAGATAAGTTACTGTTAGCCATACATGAGGTGATGATGGTGATGAATATTCTGTGCAGTAAAAATGATGACGATGAAGGTGATGGCGACTGCATTTTGCGTCTCTTCAAGGCTCTTCTTTTCCGGGGCACCTCTTCTAATTCTACTACTATATTTTTAAAAACCCGCGAATTAGCGAATCCGTGAAAAGTGAACCGCGAAGTAGCGATGGTTTACTGTGTGGATGCGTAATTGGGACTTGTGTTTCCGTTTAGTTCTACTCTGTTTTTTAGTGCCATTCGTGACACTCAGCGATCTTTAATGACCGCTAAATAACAAGTTAATTCCAATATACACAACAAAAATGTGGTATATTTTTTAGACGAAAGAATTATAAGCAGCTAAATAGTATAAAAAGTCTATAAGATTCCTGACCGCTCTCATGAAAGACCAGCTGATTACAAAATTAAATCAAAGGCGTCAAGTCAAAAAAATCCTCTAAGCTGGTAAGCCTGGAAAAGAAAAAAAAAGAGATTTTATGCGTTGTAGAGTTCCACAAGTAAAGATTTCGCCTTTTTAAATCCTTTATATTAACTCGTGGTGTCTGCGGCGGACCTTGCTTGCTTGCTTGCTTGCTTGCTTGTCGCCAAAACTTTTGATCGATTTTTAACCCACTTGCTCGCAAGATAGCGAGCTGAAATTTTGCAGGCAGTTTCGTACCGATGATAAAAACAATGTATCAAAATTTCAGATCGATCGCATGTACCGTAATTAAATTATTGATTTTTTAGATTATTTTATTTATTCCTATGTATCATGCTATTTTTTGAGATAGAGCGTCGCGGTGCGTATTATATTGAACAACCTTTCTGTCGCGCAATAAGGTGCGTATTTTATTGACAGCTCTTTTTATAAACATATTCCTGATCGGTGCGTATTATATTAAACATGTTTTACGACACAACTTCAATTTTGTATTTCTGGATGGTCTGGCGCTGCGTATTATAATGAACATTCTTTTAGTTACTTCTCGTACATAAAGGATTTATAGTCAAAAACTTGGTTTTTTACGGGTTTTTCTTATTAAATCCTTTATATTAACTCGTGGTGTCTGCGGCGGACCTTGCTTGCTTGCTTGCTTGCTTGCTTGTCGCCAAAACTTTTGATCGATTTTTAACCCACTTGCTCGCAAGATAGCGAGCTGAAATTTTGCAGGCAGTTTCGTACCGATGATAAAAACAATGTATCAAAATTTCAGATCGATCGCATGTACCGTAATTAAATTATTGATTTTTTAGATTATTTTTTTTATTCCTATGTATCATGCTATTTTTTGAGATAGAGCGTCGCGGTGCGTATTATATTGAACAACCTTTCTGTCGCGCAATAAGGTGCGTATTTTATTGACAGCTCTTTTTATAAACATATTCCTGATCGGTGCGTATTATATTAAACATGTTTTACGACACAACTTCAATTTTGTATTTCTGGATGGTCTGGCGCTGCGTATTATAATGAACATTCTTTTAGTTACTTCTCGTACATAAAGGATTTATAGTCAAAAACTTGGTTTTTTACGGGTTTTTCTTATATAGTATTAAAATCGTCTAAACATATACGCGTGCTTTTATTTGTTTGTTTTTTTTTGTTTTTTTTAAAGAAATAAAGTTTAAAAGAAGATGGTTGGTAGGTGTTTGTGTGTGTGTGTATGTGTGTGTGTGTTTGAGTGAGTGTGTGTTAGAGTGAGTGTATGTTTTTGAGGGGCTGGGGGTAAAGAGCATGTTCTTAAACCAGTATTTCAAGACCAACGGGCCATAATCAATTATTTGTTGGCGGACGGATACATTTCTGGCACACAAACAACAAAATCTGTCAATTGATCGAGAAACAAAATAAATCAACCAAAAATAGATCATCAGATACAACGAATAAACAAAGATAGTTCATTTAGAAGGCTGAAACTGACTTTACCTGGATATCGGAGTTCATGCCATAGAGTAAAAATGACGAATTCCAATAATAAATTTTCTTTGGTAATTTCCCCATTCTTCTCTCCTGGTTGTTTTCGTCATTTAGCGTCTCCATTTCTCGCAAAGATACAATTACATTGGTTGTTTCGACGGTGAAGACTCTTCTCAAACGTGGTGTCATTCAACTCTCGTGGGCCGTCATTTCAATGCAAATAGAAATATGTATCAATGGCCAGCAAACGAAAGTGCGCCTCGTTACAGACATGAAATTTGGCAGTACCACATTAAATATATATATTTAAAAAAGTCTGCATTATTGTATATAAATGAAAAAGTTCCACTCGCGGTGGACACCCATGTCCGCAAACCACATTTCGACGTCACTGGTATATGAAAAGGGCTTATGTTTAACTGAGACGTAGCGGGCGTTTCCTAAATCGGGCCACGTATCACCAAGCAGTAAGCGTGTGAAACGCAATGAAAAGAAAAAAAAAGATACATGGTCATGAAAAAAGATGAGCATAAACGCCTTTCCATGTTTTACATGAGCAATAGTCAAATGAACATTTGTACTGAATCTTAATCCTCTCTGGTGGCTTTGGGCAATTCGTGGGTCAAGAGCACCAAGAGGCGTCTCTAAAGGGATGGTGGAGGCTTTAAAAGACAATAATTCAAAGAAAATTTAAAATAGTATAGTTTATAAAATTATTTCATCACACGAAAAATGTTGGCTCCCTTTGCCATCAGGTCATAATTAGCTCAGTTATAAAAGCTTTAAGAAACTAATACATTTCACCACGAATAGCGTTATTTTTCCACATTCTTCAGTTTGCCCTCTATTTACTGTAGCACTGACGAGTCCTGATTATCTTTCACCAAACACAAAAATGTGATTATGGATTGTGTGGACTCTTGTTTTAGATATACAATCCTTGCTTCTCCTACTCGTTATGCCGACGCGCTTTGCCATTCGTACCATTTGATAAGCCTGTTCGTTTTTTCCCCCTTCTGACTTCTTCTTTTCATCTCTCTGTTTATTTGTGATGGTTTCTCTGATGTGCTGTTTCTACAAAGAAATTATTGCCATCGGGAGTGACGAAAGCCCCAGTTCATTTTGATTACTGAGTCAGGCGCTAGTCATTCGGTTATCACAGGGTAGGTGAACCTATGGCACGCGAGCGCACTTTTGGGCACGTGAGACCGTTTGGCATGACTCGTTATCGGCATTTCCCCATTGCGTCGCCGTCTATGTCATTACTTGATAGCAATGTCACATCTAGACCTACTTGGACGCAACAAAAATTAAACTTTTGAAATAGAAATTATAGGCACAAAAACTATTAAAGGGTTGCCACCCCTCGGTTATCAGGTAAAAATAAAAAATAAAGAATTTTAAAAAAAAGGAAGGAAAAAAAAGACGACATATTTCAGATCTAGAGATAAAAACTTCTGCTTACTTTGACTCGTGTCTAAACGAGTCTAACATGTTGGGATCCAGGGGTCATCCGCCCCGACGCCCTGTTAGAAATGGTTGGTGTGCGATCGGTGTATAGATGGAAAATTAGGTCGGCGTAAGCTCAACGTAATTAACTTTAATCAGAGAATATCGATTTTTGAAATGCCAGGCAGCTAAAGAAACTGTCAGATAAAATAAAGAAGTACTTCTTTAACATTCATTAAATGTTAAAAAGAAATGTTGTTTTTTTTCGTTTAATTCAGCAAAATTAAAATTATTTTTTATAAGTGCTGAACACATTGATATCTCTACTTTAAAGACTATTCAAAGAATGCCGATTGTAAATAAACAGCTCAATTTAGATTCCATTTATTATTGCTGAATTCCAATCCACTTTTAACAATCAATTTTTTTTTCGTCTTAAAATATATTTCAAAAAAAAATTGTTGCCAAATCAAATAATTTTATCACGTGGTTTCCAAAGCCTGAAGCCCCACACTCGGGTCTTGTTTTTTGCCCTCCCAGACCGTCGGCCATGTGTTTTATCAGTCGGTGTGCGGGGCGGTGAGTGCATCAGAAACCAATTAACAATTAAGGGAGAGAACGGTCTATTGAGAATTGTAAAGGTGCACATCGAGCAAGGCAGACTTGAAAAAAAAACCTCTCCCAAAGCGCGAGCGTAAGGAGGGCCGTGGGAGCGCATCTGAGCTGTTGGCATACCTTTCGTCCAGGGGCAGACCCGAGCTCTTTAAAAAAAAAGTTGTGAAGGTACAGAGCGGGCGCCATTAACTGTTCGGTGTGAGGAAAAAAAAAGGGGGGGGGGTGAATGGCAGCCTGTGATAAAAATTAGTCTACTTCGTAACATGTTTTATAATTATTTATTTTAATACAATTTGAAAAGAAAAATCGCGCACGTGCACACATCTTTGAAATCCGCCAATGCACTAAGTCAATTGGTGAGGGTGGAGCATTATGTGATCTCTCCAAATTACCTGCACGTTTCTATGACGATGATCAGTTATAGATTTGTTAGGTAAAAAAAATAAGATGCAGCCGGGCATTACAAAGAATGAATTATTCATGAGGTCATCTCTTTCCCGCCCCACGCGTTATCTCGCCTTTTTAATAAAGGTTTTAAAAATCCAAAAGAAAGCGGAATTTTTAAAAAAAAATGATTTCGGAATGAGAAATACAAAATCTTTTTTAAAGCTTATTATTAATTTATTTCTAAATAAACTATTTAAAATAAAACATTTCATGCAAGTAAACCAGTTATATAAATGTGACGTGGAGAAGAAATTAATAGCAACTATTTCCACTGGTGGGGAACATGTAACGAACGTTAAGAGAAATTTTCCCAATGAATCGCCTTGTCATCTTTAACCTGGAAGCAAAACCTTTCCGAGCCCCTCAAAGGGAGACTATATGAAGGTAGTCTTCTTGGGAGTGAAACCACCATTGACTCTCTTTCCCGCCCCCTCCCAATCTCTCTCTCTCTCTCTCTCTCTCTCTCTTCCCCTCTCTCTCTCTGTCTTGCCCAGGTCGCACAGCAGCTGTCAGTACCGCCAAATGGATGTTAGGCTCTGCTATTCCCATCAAAATTCCATAATGTTGGATTCGGTAGCAGATTAATTATATAGAGGGAAATCAGATCTCGGCTTCCCTCGTGGCTGGGCCAACTATTCTCTGGGGAGGACGGGTCTTCTTTTTTAAATTTTTTATAATTTTTTTTTATATTGGTGCGCGTCTCACAGCCCAACCCCCTCCACCTTACACATTATCACCCCAGCCCCCCCCCCAATACCACATTTGCTTCGGCCAGATTTTTCGAAATTGTTTACGGACCGACAAATTCCAGTCCGTTCCTTTGTCTGTCGCTCCGGAATTTCTATAAATCCATTCCGGTGCACGCAGGCGTGATAATATTTATAACGTACACGTGAGTGCTTCACGGGGGGATGCAGAGGTATCCCTATGACTTGCTGGATCAAATTATCACTCAAACACACACGCTGATACCCCTCTTCCCCCCACACACACATTCTCTCTCTCTCTCTCTCTAAAACTCACACACACGCAAAACCCACACAAACAAAAGCGCACGCTAACAACCACACACACACTTTAATACTTTGCCCCCCTACCCCTCCATCCTCTTCACTACCTCAGCGTTTGACTATAACACCCACCCCAAACATCAATATTAAAAACGTGAACGTGTTTTCATTTAGCTTGATATATCAGATTAAATTCAGGCAGCCTTTGATATATGCTTTCACAAGTCCACATGCTGGCGTCGAGAAGATTGATTTATTACACGATTCAGAAAGTTACGCTTAATGCTAGCGCCTAGATGCACGATTTCGTCACATTTTGAATTCGCCGATTTTTCCAATGTTTTTTTTAAAAATATTTTTAACAGACACCCACATATAGAGTATGAGTCAGTAAGCTTCATCTACGTTTATTTAAAAACAAAAGAAAACACATAAAGGGTTAGAATGGTTGATGTGTATGTGGGGGGGGGGAGGCTGCAAACTGAAAAATAATCACGTGACCATCTTAAAAATAATTTACATGTAATTAAAAAGAAAACCCTGCAAGGTTTATTTTATTGCTTCTCCCTTTTTATTTTCCTCATTCTCTGCCAACGAATTTTTCGCTAAGGGACAAATACAGATGCAATAAATCATTAAAAACCTAATGAAAAAACAACTCTGTAAGTATTAGAGATATTTTTTTTCTATCCCTGTTTAATTGCTCTGTTTTGCCCGGCCTCAGTTCGTTAACTCTGTGTTTGCCTTTATGTGCAAGACTATAATAACTTTTTACAATAGTTTCCTGTTACATTTCTGAAAATGAGTGTCCTCCTCTAGAAGTTCAGGCACCAGATAGCAGGGATATCAGGGTCCAGAATATTAAGCTTTCTTACCAGGGGGTGTGATGCAACGGTTTTAAAGAAATATCCAAGTCGTCATCCCTGTTCTATGCTCTGAAAATGATCAACCGGCCGATTACTCGTCTTGAATTCAAATTATAAGGCAACCGTTTTTTGTATCATGATATGAAAATATACCATGAATAAGAACGTGCGTAAATGAATGTACATGTCATAATAAAATTTCAGGGTACGTACCCTACACCCCTAACCCCACACCATCTAACCGTAACCCCTTATACACCTTAGCCCTAATCCCACACACCCTTGCATTAACCCTACACCCACTAACGCTACACCCTCTAATCCAAAATATAGACCGTAATCCTAACCCTACACCCCTAATCCTAACCCCATCCCCTTAAACCTACCCTAAACCTAACCATGTAATACAACGCTCTTTTGCCCATTCATTCCGGTCTTATCGGCAATAATCGCAACGATGCTGGTGAAATGATATAACGATCGTTGTGATAAACTTTAATTTGTAAGATAGCATGCACTTCACTCGGAACGCTGAATGAGATCTGAACTCTGCATGTCTCCAAATCTGATATGGAGTAGAACAGCCTCATGAAAGAGAATTTCAGAATTTTTAATAATCACTTTCTGAAGCAAGGTGGGGAAAAAAAGTTAGTTGGGAAAAAAAAAGGGGGGGGGGTCAACAATATATTGTCGGTATGTAAATGGAAATGGGCCCAGAAAATTAACTATCAATCTGAATGGTGACTTCGGGAAATAAATAAAAATAGCTAATTTTGCGGAGATAAGTTTCATGTGATAAAATGTAAAATAAAAAAATATTTAATAAAAAAAATAGTTCCCGAGGTAAATAATAAATAAAAATTGCATTTCTTTTATTGAAAACAAAATTAAATTTAAAAAAAAACCCAAGGTTTGAGTTTATCCAACAATAGTTCTGTATTGATGAAATTATTTTAGAGGCTAATATTATATTCCAACTTAAAGATGTCAAATAGGCAGTGGCTTATCATTAGATGTAAGAGCGACTCACTTCATACGACATCAGTCGGAAGACTTTTTAATAATTATGACGTTCTTTGAACTGACCCCCCACGGACACTTGTATCACATCCCCGGAACCCCGACTGAAAAGGTCGACAACACAACGTAAAGTTTGAAATATCTCACTTCAGATCTTTCCCCCTATACTACCCCCCTCTCCCCAAACAAACAATAAAACACAAGAGCAGCCTGAGAAGAAAAGACCAAGATAAAACACAAGAAGGTATCGCTCAGCATTCCAACAAATTGAAATAACTCGCTAATCTCGTGCCCATATCTCACGTGAGCGACTTTTCCCCTCAGCCTCACGAGTCGATATCAAGATGATATTCATGACCTATAACAATCGATGACGCGGCCGCGACTTTATTGTCGTCATCAGATGGCATCGGAGAGATCGACGGCGGCGACACAACTGAACGCGGTCGAATACGGTCTGTGAATTTTTAAAGGGCTCCGAGGTTATGAAATATAAATAACGCCCAATTCAACGCGTTCGCCTTTGTGAACGCGTCGATTTCCCTGATAAAAATCTCGTCGAAAAGATCAGAAATAGATGGTTCATAAACGAGCGCAGATCGTGTCGGGCGCGTGCGAAACAAAAAGGAACTAAAACAGTGGATAAAACTTCATTTGAAAAATTAAAAGGGCAGTCGCTCAATGTCCCTGAAGTCGAATACGGTAAAATTTATTGAAGCGACTGCACAACAGTAATGAATAAAGTTTTTGACCTTTTCATAAAAAATGTTGCGCACCAAAATGTTTTGCTAGATGTTTTACGTTAGGGTGGGGATAAATAAGGATCAGAATACCATCAGTTTCAGGCAAAGGGAAATATAGTAATACGAGCAACAAAGCCCGTCCAAGGACATTCCGCCACCGTTCGGTGGCATCTTGCAAGTCCCCTCCAACAGCCGCCTCGACCTGCATACATGTGCATCACGTCAAAAATACTATTCATTATAGTTAAAATAAATAACTCGTAAAAACAGCTTTTTTTTACTATAAATCCCAACGCGCATAACTCAAAAGAAAGTCTTGGAAGAAATACTGCACCAAAAATAACTCGTTTTGAACGTCCGCGAAAAACGTGTTCAATATGATTGGCTATATGAGTCATATGTGTTTGAGGGACCAATCTCTATCGATGAACGCACAGAACATAGCCTTTTATTATATAGGATATATAGGATAGTTTTAAAGAAAAAGAAATAAAATAGAAAGCTCTCATGCAAAGCGAATACAACAGAAAGAGATAAATGAATTTACATTAAAAAACATAAATGAAAAGTTGTATACAAGAGGGAAAATAAGATAAATTTGGTTGCCCTCTCAATCAGATTTTCCTCTATGACCAACTGGATCATTTCCCGTCACGCTCATTGCCATATTTTCACTACTTCATAGTTCATACCCACTTTCGATTGTTCTGCTGTGAAGTTCGGTTTTATGTACTTAACCTACCATTGTTGACCAATATACTTTTGATACACAAAACTCATTAAGAACACAACAAAAACTTGATATTTCTTTTAAATAAGTTGCAAAGCTGCATGGGGATAAACCATTCATCAAATTTTTAGCATGTCTTACTCATTAATCAATGACACATCATTAAATTACAGATTAGTGTTTTTGATCATTACTTTCCCCTCTGATCGTTAGTTTATTCTGGGTAACTTATTTCATAGCCCGTCCGTCACCCTTTTGCTTCGCTTGTTGTGACCGAGTAGCAATACATTATAATAAAACACAAAACAAAGGCTTCATTTCAACTTCCAGGGCGATAAGTTATGATGTCATTCATTAAAATATTATTTTTATCGTAATCTCCATCATATAGTTTCGTACCAGCATCTGTTTAGTGGCGAATGGCCATTACTTTTATATAGAACACCCATCGTAACCCTAGTCCTACAAACACGATCCGGTGGACACCCACAGTTCTTCAATACATAATTAATAAATGTAAAGGCCCCGGCCCAGCAACGAACAACTCCCTCCCCAGACCCCTCCCCCCCTGTGGCCAAATGGACTTTATTTATGGACATGGCCGACCCAAGAGTCTCGTACATCCGGTGCTCACACGACCGCTTGTCCCCCCCCTCCCTCCTTCCTCCGCACACCACCCCCCGGGCACATTAAATGCCGGGGATCAAAATGCCGTTTTCATGTCGTTGATCTCGGACCGGCTCCCCCACCCCCTCCACTGGGGAGGGGGGCGTGACTCCCCCACCCCCTACACCGCCACCGCCTCGGTATAAGTGTTATTTAAGAAGCCCGTTAGACCCCGTGACAACAAAAAACGATTTCTTCGGGATGGTCGGATCACGATATATGCAGATCTCCCGGCGCACTGTCTGGGCAATTTAAGACAACACCCGAGCAATTTACAATCATACTAAATGAATAATTGATCGAGTCCGGGACCGAGGCGGCTGTGTTTCTATTGCGTTTATCGCCGTTGTCATCAAAGTAACATTTATTGAATTAGCAATTACAAGTTCTCTCTCTCTCTCTGTCTCCACCCGATCTCCCCATCCCGCGTGCCACTTTGTTCCCTCCCCTCCCACATGGTCAAGGGGGCGTATTCTAGCTGATGGTCATCTCCTTCTGTGATTAAAAAAAAGGAAGGATGGGGAGAGGACAAGTGTCCGGTGGTGCTACAACAAAATGGGGGTGGGACATTAAAAAGAACTGAAACGGTGGATAGAGGAATGACCAGCGCTGAAAAAAAAAGGATGAGGGATGTAGGAATTTAAGGAAATTTAAAAACAACGGAGTAAATTTTAATGGAGCTGTTTAATTAGTTTGGTTGGTAACATTCAGCGAGGTATCTTTTCCGAGCGTCCGTTTGGGCCAATAAAACTTTCACCCTTTTTCGCTGTCGTGGATGACAAATTATTCTTGTACCAGACGGCATTAAAGTAGAAAATCGAGATTTTTTTTAAAAACTGTATTAGAACTGCATCTTTTGGAAAACAAAAAATAATTGTAGTTTAGTAAATTTATTTACTCTCGCCTCTGCCTATGGTGCCACCCCTTCACTCACCGTTAGTTTAGTTTTAACGAGTTAAACCTCACGATGGTTCGCGCAAGAGGATATAACTTTAACAGCACCTCAACGTTTGTAATTCTAAACCCCGTGTTTTAAACAAACAAAATTACGGTAATTAAGAGGCATTCTTTGTGTTGTTGCTATTATATATTTATATTTTTATGAATATATTTTAAGGGAAAACCTAAACAAAGATTAACAATTTGTGGCGCAAATGAATTTGTAAAGAAAAATTATTTCGTTATTGACATAACCCCTTTCAAAAATAAGAAATATTTAATGGTTCTGCCAAAGAATATATTTTTAAGAAGCTATTTTCGTTCAATTGGACAAAAATGATTCAATAATTGAAACAAGCAGTTGTATGAGCTGTAGCTAACTACGTGGCCGATGTTCAGCCTAATTGATCTTATCTACCTCAGACCCCAAGAAGTCAAAAGTTTAAATCCAGTGAGATTACCTTCACTTTGAATGAACTGCACCGTAGCGCACTCCTAATTCTTTATTCATTAAATCTTAGAAAGAATTAATAATTCACGATTGCAGAGGAGATGGCACGAAGACAATGGCTCTCTGCCCCCCCCCCTTATATACTTTACACCCTCTCTGCTGTTATTTTACTCACAACCCCACTCTATTATTTTTTTTCCACGTGAGCGCTGGTACGTCACTGGCGGAGAGTACACAAATGTAACAAAACTTTTCCCTATCCCATAGCCAAACCCTACAGTAAGGGATGTAAACCAGAGGGTGCACTCAACACTTTCACCAGCCCAGCTTTACCGAAACTCTTACTCTATCATCACCTGAGGCGACCTTTTAGTTTCAGGGGGAGACGGTCAAGTTGGGTCAAAAAAATCACGATGCAAACTTAGGGAAAAACAAGACTGCAATGCGAGCATTTTAAAAGTACTAAAATATTTTAAGTGGAATAAGATTTTGTTTTAAAGAATAAAGAAATATTTTTTTCTCCCAGTAACAGTAATATTAATATAGAAAAAATACATTTTAAGTGACATTTTGACATCATTCTAATCAAAGTAATTTTTTTTTAAAAAGTGAATTCAAAGAAATTTTGTTTATTTAAATTAGCCTTTTAATATTCCAGAAGTGGAAGTTCTGGACTTTTAACGTGAACCACCTCCATAACCACATTATAACACATATAACTATGACCTTTGCTTGGATCACATTTCGAAACAAATAAATAAATATTTTTAATATATATATATATATGTATATACAAGTTATTTTAAAAAAATTACTATAAAACAATCAAACACCCATAAACAAAAATCAACTTTCGTTTCTCCTCATTAATCCCCCCCCCCTCACTTTCAGTTACCTTTTGATCTTATGGGAAATAAATAAACTTGCGGAATAAAAGGAAACCGTTGGGGCGGGGGGGGGGAAACCCGAACAAAGAATAAGCATCAAATTTGGATGAAATCATCATGTGGCGAGGCGACGGTCGGACGTTACTCGTGGTTGCGTCACGACGCACCTGCCCCAGAAGGTTGGCGGACCCACGCGTGCGGCGGCTCAAGTTGTCACGGTTATTGCGACCCCCCCCCTCCCCGCCGCCCCTGAACAATGCTGTCTGTGACCGTGCTGTCCAAGAGGCCCAAATTAGGGAAAATTGATACAATGGTATCGTCTCCTGTGCCGCCGGACCGAACTATGTTTAGGGTGGGGGGGGGATGCTCAGAATGACTTATAACATGACGTACACGGTACAAATGAGGTTTACAAGGGGGTGGGGGGGGTTGGGGGTGGAGCCCCAACAGTTATTAGCGCCACACTGCTGCCTTGCACAGATACAAAATGTCGATTTACAATTTCGGCGTCGCTTCTTATTATTACGTCATTAACTATTTAAGCCGATAGTTTTTGTCATTCAATAGAATTGAATATAAAATAGCAATAATAAAACAAGGTCTGGGTGTCATATGCCGGCTACTTTATTTACGTTGTTGAAAAGAAAACACAACATACTTGGCTATGTTCCATAGAGAAGTGAAAATGTTAGTAGTTAAATATAGATTTTAAAGATTTCTTTTAAAAGAGTAATTTTCCAGGGAGAGAAAAAAATTACTCTTGAAATAAAATAAGCCATTACATTTTTTGACATTTTTTCTATTAATAATAACATTTCAAAAAAAATATGAAATTGTAATTTATTGTAAGTACCGCTTTTAAATGTATTTTGAGAGTATCTATGCTCTATTGCACCACCGTATAATTATTTTATGGTGCTGTAATACTGTTAAAATAGTATTACATTACTTAGACCTGTTCTTTCCATATTTGTATAACTTTTTAACTAGCATTGATGTTTGCTTTCATGGGACGTCAAATAAATACTTACGTGAATAAATAACATTATTTGAGGCTTACTGAACATATAATAATTCTTCAAAAAGTGGGAGGGTAGTATTAAAATGAGCCATAAATAATGTTACTCTCATCTCAAATGTAAGGCACGACTGAGAATCGGTGGTACGGTGTATAATTAAAGGTTAGGGGTGGGGCATTAAAGTCGCATTCCCCCCCCACACACCCACTCCTATTTTGCAGTGAACAATATATATATTTAAAAAAAACAACAACAACAACGCATTTACAAAACTACGAATATTTCAATGTTTATTGGTCTGCATTACTTGGTCTCGAGAGTTAATGAAGATTTATTACAGAGCCAGCGGTTAAATGGCTCTGATTTATTATCGTAACCACCAGGGGCAAGAATATTAACTATTCATAAATAACAGGTCATTCAAAGGATTTAGTTTTGAAAAAAACAACAACACAGCTATTAACAATGTCGTGCCATATTGGTCGTCTTGTTATATATAGTATGGCTGTGTTGGTTCAATAACACTCAACAATATATATATATATATAATTTTTTTATTTGACGTACGGTCCAAGAAAACATCAATCCTATTTTTTTAAAAAAATTAAGTAATTAAATAATGTATCGTTGGTTTAAGAGCAAAGATACTCTCAAAATGTAGTTTAAAGTCGTTAGTTAAAATTAATTACAAATTTAAATAATAATAAAGAAATGTTATATTTATAGTTTGAAATTTATATTATTAAGAAATATTAAAAATTTTGTCGTTTAAATATAAACGGCGATAAATAAAATATTTCCGGTTACTTATAAGATTATGTTTTTTAAAAAAATTAATAGGGTAAAAACAACATGTATAAACTAAACCAATAAAGCAAAGCCCTTTCCATACTCTTCCCGATATTTCATATAATAATTTCCAACATCATTTCGTATTGTTTATATACTACCCCATTCTTCCACTTTCCACCCCACTGCTCACCCTTTTAACCCTTCATTTCAACACCTTACACCAACAATCCGCCCCTCGACTCCCACTATTTACCCCAACAATCAACCCTTCCACTCTCACTATTTACCCCAACAATCCACCCTTCCACTCACTCTTTACCCCAACAATTTACTCTTCCACTCCCCCTCCACCCCTTCACTCCACCTCTGTAGCCCAACAATCCACTCCCCCCTCTATCCCTTCACTACCCACTCTCTCGACTTAGAGATGAAATAAAAAGGAAACCCTTGACACTCACATTCGTAATTGAATTTTCGCATACATATTATTTCCACTCGAGTGGCTCGGGAGGGCTCGGGCATAACTTCTTGTAGGCTGAGCTTCTGTCGAGACATAAAACTCTAAGCACATCAACGACTCTTGACAGGAAAATAACACTCGAGGGGAAAAAAAACTTCTGCTTTTTTCGACGTAAAGTGCTGGGGGTTGGAAGGATTAGAGGCTAGGGAAGGGGAGGGGTAATGGTGGATTAATCAAGCACAACGCTACCAAAAAAAAACAACACAGAACCGGGAAGTTTGAATATTTTATACGACTCCGATTTGGCATCGAGGCAGAGCTATCGGAATATGACGACATTCAATGTCAGCCATTCCTTGCAATATGACATTCATCAGTAGACATGTTCTCCAGTAGAATGATATGAAGAGGTGTGCGTTACAAAAATAAAAATTAAAAGGTAGATTGCCGTTGTAGTGCAACATAAAAGTGTAGATATTTATTTCAGGACGATGTTAATGGTTTATTGTGATGTTCTCACTGTGCGTTCATAAAGCTTAAGAGCCCTCTCTTCCAGAACATTATTGATAAGTTGAGCTTATACTTAAGTTTTAAAATAAATAGAAACAGGACCGCAACTAAAAGTAATCGACATTAGCAATGCGATCAGATGCGGCATAACCGGGTAAGCGCTTCGTTGTGAAGTCATAAAAGAATCAAGACATCCACTGAAATAATCGTTGAAAAGGCAAAAAGAAGATGAAGACGAAAAAACGAAAACAAAATCAAAATGCAGTTTCCAATAACTAAGTGTATGCCGTCAGTTGTAAGGATGGCACGAAAAGTGGAAAAGAGAAACAGGAAGGAGAAGAAGAAGAAAAAATACAGAAACAAATAATTTTTGGGGGAAAAAGGTCTCAGCGAATTTTGTGACGCACTCCAAGACTGAAGAGCTCTACTTAAACATTTGCGATGCTCGTCCAACGCACGCGAGTTTTGATTGGGTGGAATCGCAGCGGCGGGGCCAATCACAAACAAATGTTTTGTGCTGGTCCTCATCTGAAAACTCCTTGAACCTCTTGCCTGCAGAAATTAAATGATAAATGCCAATTTCCATGGCGGGGGTTGTTGATTCCATCCCCTTGATTTTTACCCGAGTTGTCTGCCCTCCCCCGAGCAGCGGTGTTTACTGCCCTGGTCCGTCTTAATTCAGCCGTGAGCGTTCAAAACACAGGGACAGGGAGCTTGTTCATTGCTAAATAATTAGTCATTGAACTAATTGGGATTCGGGCGGGAAATAAAACTATTTTTTAAAAAATTAAATAAATGCGCTTCAAAAGTCTCATACATAAAAGTACACGTGTCAATCCTCATACATAAAAGTACACGTGTCAATCCTCATACATAAAAGTACATGTGTCAATCCTCATACATAAAAGTACACGTGTCAATCCTCATACATAAAAGTACATGTGTCAATCCTCATACATAAAAGTACATGTGTCAATCCTCATACATAAAAGTACACGTGTCAATCCTCATACATAAAAGTACATGTGTCAATCCTCATACATAAAAGTACATGTGTCAATCCTCATACATAAAAGTACACGTGTCAATCCTCATACATAAAAGTACATGTGTCAATCCTCATACATAAAAGTACATGTGTCAATCCTCATACATAAAAGTACATGTGTCAATCCTCATACATAAAAGTACACGTGTCAATCCTCATACAAAACCATATCAAGATTTACTGGATTTGGTTAAGATATTTTAAAAGGAAATGCGTGATAAAAACGGATAGTTTAAATTTTTAAAACTATTTCGAACATTGAAAAATTATAACGTTTATTAAGAGGTAAGTCTACGGAAAGAGGGAAGGGATAGAAAGATATGAATGCGAATTTTTTTATAAAAAAGGAAACACATTTTTCATACCACTTTGTATGTATAAAATGTAAATGTTTGGATAACAGGGGAACATGTGCAACCGTCATTTTAAATTCACAACAGCGTCAGCAAAAATTATTATCCGTACTCACCCGCAAACCTCGTACCACTCACCCCCCCCACCCCCGACACAACATTTCACATCTGTTATAACTTCCTAGCATATCAAAGCCCTGTTACGGCCTTAGACTATCACACAGTTCCCCTACCATCCACATTAAAGATTTGCGCCTCACACCTGGACCATTCCTACCTATTTCTTACGACTACCACTTAGACCCTCAGAACGTACCCCTCATCCCACCTTTACCTATTACCAGTGACCCTGCCTTCCATCGGAAATACCTTTCCACTCTAGCCTAACATAATTAATACCCACCTCAGGTCAACAGTCCCCCCCCCCACCGTTAAATTACTTTCAACGCTAAACGTTTCAATAAAGCTGTTATTTTGAATATTATTACAAGATTTATACATTATTCATCATCGTCGTTTCTCTTTATGTGTTTCTAGTGGAACATAGGGTCCCCTGTGAAAGCACGCGTCACTGGACAAGGTTTCTATGCTTTGTATTGCTGGTTGTTTGCATCTATTTCTTGCCCTCTCAGACTCATCTAGAACACAACTTCTTCATGTTTTCTATTGGATCTTCCTCTGTGCCACTCTTGTCACTACCTTGCTGGCGTCTTTTCTAAAGGTTGGTCCTATCCGACTCCATTTCTTTCCAAGATTTGTCGCCCCCTTGTTTCTTGTCGACAAGTCTGCTATTGCGAGATGTTTGAAAACAGCGTGTGAATCATTTTAAATTTCTAGAAAAAATGACATATAATTTTTTTTAAAATACTACAATTAAAATATTAAAAAATAATTTATAAATCGTTAAAACCATTTCTTTTGAATGTGTCAGTAAATTGATGGGGAAAAAAAGAAACTACAACAAACAAAATACAGACACTAATCAACAGCTGAATGAGAAACTACAACAAAAATAATACAGACCCTAATCAACAAACAGAATACAGACCCAAATCAACAAACAGAATACAGACCCTAATCAACAAACAGAATACAGACCCTAATCAACAAACAGAATACAGACCCTAACAAACAAACAGAATACAGACCCTAATCAACAAACAGAATACAGACCCAAATCAACAAACAGAATACATACCCTAATCAACAAACAGAATACAGGCCCTAATCAACAAACAGAATACAGACCCTAATCAACAAACAGAATACAGGCCCTAATCAACAAACAGAATACAGACCCTAATATACAAACAGAATACAGACCCTAATCAACAAACAGAATACAGACCCTAACAAACAAACAGAATACAGACCCTAATCAACAAACAGAATACAGACCCTAACAAACAAACAGAATACAGACCCTAATCAACAAACAGAATACAGACCCAAATCAACAAACAGAATACAGACCCTAATCAACAAACAGAATACAGGCCCTAATCAACAAACAGAATACAGACCCTAATATACAAACAGAATACAGACCCTAATCAACAAACAGAATACAGACCCTAATCAACAAACAGAATACATACCCTAATCAACAAACAGAATACAGACCCTAATCAACAAACAGAATACAGACCCTAATCAACAAACAGAATACAGACCCTAATCAACATACAGAATACAGACCCTAATCAACAAACAGAAATACAGACACTAATCAACAGCTGACAGAGAAATAAATATAACTTAAGTAAAAATAACTTGACAACTAAATAATCAAACCATCAGGAAAAATTATCATTGTAACATGTACCACTAAATGTTTAACTACCTTCTAAAATATCAGAATGTCTGAAGTAGATATAGATATTTTGGTTTGGATTTAGCCAGGAAAAAATAGTTGCTTACACTTTGCAGCTTAGTTACGAATTTACACAGCTGTTGAGTTATTTTAATTTTGTGTTAATAAGTCGAATGTATAGCAGTGCAGTAAGGTTTTGTTTTTAATGCCAAAGTGTCATTTTTATAATTATACAAGTTACAGGGACGATCAAGTTGTGTATTGTTAAAAAGTTCTGGCCTAATATCTACAATCAAGTGAATACATGAGTGAATTAATTTACATTTCTCTCAGTGTTTTCTCTCTCCTTATCTGCGTATCTCTATCAACACAACTTCCGTTTGATTATAGCTGGGTTTTTTCATGGAGATCATACTCTTTATTTTTTTCCAGCTGAAAACTCAAATAAAACAACTTTTACGCAATACTCTGACTATCTTTTCACAATATCTAAACCTGAAATCATCTAGCTCGAACCAGACAAATAATCACATATCCTATATAATAAAAGGCAAGTTTCTGTCCGTTCTGTCCGGTCATCTATAGCGATAGGTCCCTCAAAAACATATGACTCCTACAGCCAATCATATTGAACACGTTTACGCAGACGTTCAAAATGAGTTATTTTTGGTGCAGTATTTCTTCCAAGACTTTCTTTTGAGTTATGCGCGTTGGGATTTATAGTAAAAAAAAGCTATGTTTTTACGAGTTATTTATTTTAACTATAATGAATAGTATTTTTGACGTGACGCAGATGTATGCCGGTCGAGACGGCTGTTTGATTACAACATGCCACCGAACGGTGGTGGAATGTCCTTGGACGGGCTTTGTTGCTCGTATAAATATAAATGAACATATATATATATATATATAATATATATATAAAATGCATCTTTTTAACCTCTTTGTGTTGTCGCCCTATGAGGGCGCCAAGCCAAGCAACACTGACGCTACTTTTAATTAATGTATCCAAAACTGTATTTTTACAAGGACCCCAAACCTCCTTTAGCCCTAAAACTTCAGCATTTATCTTTTTCCCCTCCATAATCTCAATTCTTTTTGGAGCACCAACTTATTTTTAATAGTTCAGTTATTCTCGGACCCCCCCCCGCCCCTTTGCCCGCCTCAGCACGCACTTTTTGTCGGCCGTGCCATTCTGCCTGGTTTATGCGCGTGCGACCGTTCGGCAAGACTCCGCACGTCTTCATCATTTCCTGCAACAAATTCGCGTCTGTCGTAACTTTCACTCGCCATTACGCAAATGTTACATTCCGTTAACTGTATTACGTAATGGACTGTTAACCTGGGCCCTAAGGCAAGGTCGCGTAGGCACCTCGGAATTGTTGAAATTCTTATTTTGACATCAGCCTCTCTGCATTTCAGCAGCGCCGTTCATTTGACTGAATAGTTCTAGATAGGATGGGGCGAAAATGTTATCTATATATAGTTTATGATATGCTGGTTTTAAAAATAAATGCATGCTTTCCGAGATGCATAGAAATCTCTCCTATAATACGCACCCTAAGATTAGGGCATCGTTTCTTAGATTGTCAGAACCATTGCCAAACTTTGACACGCTAATGGTTGGTCTCTCTTTCTACCTCCCTCGCCCTCTCTCTCTCTCTCTCTCTCTCATCTCTCTCTCTCTCTCTCTTCTCTCTCTCTCTCATCTCTCTCTCTCTCTCTCTCTCTCTCCTCTCTCTCTCTCTGTCTCTCTGGGTCTCTCTGAGTTACAAAAAAAAATTAAAATAACTGGACTATTTGTTGCTTTTTGTATTTATTTCGTTTGAATAACATGGTTCAGATATTAAAAATGACGTGAATATAAAATGTCACTTACTTAGGAAGGGGCATTTGACTGAGATCGAAATATCACCCAGAGCTATCATACTTTATGCACTAGTACAAAGTAAAACACAAAAATGTCTGGAATACAATCTTACAAATAGCGTTTAAAAAAAATAATTAAATTGTTTATTTTATATTTTATTTCGATGACATCTATTTGATTAGGACATAAGAAAATGATGTAATATGTATGTTATATTTTTCACAAAAATATTAATCAGGCAATAATGTTAGAACTCAACACTTTACCTTACTGTAGTAATAATCACAGCCTCTTTGATTCATGAGAATAGGGTCCTATCTAGGCGACCTGTTGGTCTATCATCCTTGCATTAACACTAATATGGTTTAGGACTTTTCAGTAGAGCACTAGGTGATCTAAGAAATGGGCCATTTAGGAGCACAGTCTGGGAATCACTGCTCTACTGTCTCCAATGTTGCCGTCTTATATCGTTAAACCCTAATGGAGAGAAACAAAACTTTATGGACACATTTTAGGGGATACGGTGGTCGAGTGGCAGCGCTCTCGACTGGCGTACCGATGGTCACGGGTTCGAATCCATGGGAAGCCATGGATTTGTTCCCGGGGCCTAGGGCGTCCCCGAGTCCACCCACATAACTGCTTCCTTGCAGATGGTCTTGGCTGACCAAAGGCTATGGAAGCACATCCAGAAAAAACAGCAGGCTGAAGTCGGAGACCACGGGCCAATTGGCGCATAACTCGTCGGCACGCAATACTCAAATTGAGAACGAAGAAGAAGAAAATGGACACATTTTAATGCTCCTTAAGTAAATGTATTTTAAAAAAAACAACAACACATTTTCGTTAAAGAGGTGAGGGGGTTATACCCCTTTAAGCCCCCTGCTGAGCTGACGTTGAATAGCTCATTAAGACGGATAGGGCAACGGAATTGGAAAGGACGCTCTATTGTTTAATCGCGTATGAGAAGGAGGGCGCCCGGGGAGCAATATGCCTAGCACTAACCCCGCGGTTGCGCCTGTTATCGTGAGCAGACCACGCGCCCCATAGAGACGGGGAAGCCACTCTAGTCCATCTTTGATGACTCTTCAGTTTGCCTCCCATTTTATACACTTCAAAATACATGAAACGAAAGTGGATGGCGAGAAAAGGGAGGAAGAATATAAATGGAAAAGAATAATTTAAGTATGATGGGAAATAGAGAAGTGGATTAGGAAATTTTGCACTTAATTTTGATATATTTTATGTAAAATTAATTTTAATATTTTTTAATAGTCTTTCTTTTATTTTTATTACTTTTTTTTTAATCGTGTAGTTTTCATTTTAAGTCTTGATCCCCCATAAAATATTTTTTCCGTTCCGCCCCTGGTAGGAAAGGGCAACTGAGAGGTAAGGCAGCCGTACCCAGCGAGGGCCGTGCAGTGTTCGCCTCAATTTAATTCAGTTTGATAGCTCACGTCTGCTCGCAACGCATGGCGGGAAAAATAAATGAAAACGCCGAGTCCCTGATACACTAAACAATCCCATCTCCTCTGCCTGAAGAGGTGGACCCCTTCCGCAATGTTCGTCTTTTAATTTGATTATAAAGATTGCATTATGATTTTGGCCATTTTTCTTTTGTGTTTACTTTAATGACTTAAAATATTCCGTGCCTCAGCCCATCCGCCCCCTATGTTGTCTCTTGCTGCGTTAATGATTTCAAACACACACACACACACATACACACGCACAAAAATGTAATTGAATATTTTGATATATATATCCCCTCCCCCCTTTTCCACACACACACGAGATGATAAATTATTCAGAATATGAAAGTTTTTGGTTGTTTTTTTTTGGTAGTTGGATTAACATTCTGATAACACCCCTATGAATATATTTAAACAGAAAAAAAATTAATTCTACATAATATTTTGGAGAAGAATTCTAAGAGACGGTGAAACAAAACTGAGTTTCTCCTATTTGACCTCGCGGGATGTAAATCCGGGACATTTTCCGAGTCCGAAAAGTCCGGGGTAAAAAAATAAATTAATAAATTAAATTAAAAAAAAGTTTTCAAGTCACAACCACGTTCAAAGTAAAGTAAATAGATTTCAAAAAGTAAAATAATAATAATTTATTTAACCTTGACATAAAGCGTAAAAATGTTCACGTTCTCTTGGTGGTATACTTAGTTCCTTCCAGTAATTTCCACATTTAAAAGAAAAAATGCCTGTAAAAACAATAAACTTACATTTATAATAGTTTATTGCTTCAGCATACACCCCCACCCCAACCCATTCCCTTCCAGTAAAATCCGTTAACAACCCTGCTAGAGTTCCTCTTCCATAGCCATGTGTTCAAAACGTGGGCTTACAGTCATCTTCTGTTGAACAAACTTATCATCTCCTAATTTTTTTATCACTAAGAATAAAAAGTTGAAGACAACAAGAACTAGACAACTAACAAAATATTTTTTCTCAATTTAATTCAGCTCCCAAAAAAATTAAAAAAATTGTTAATTAAATGAACTTTATCCTGCGGATCAGGAAAACTCTATTTGTTCTGTAAAACAAAAACCCTGTAAATTAGAAACCGAAACCGTAAAGTAACCGATGGAAAAAAAGTAAAAATCGACCGTTACAATTTCGCCCCTTGATTCCTCCATCTTCATTGGTCTGATACGCCTGGAGCACCACTCGCATTTAGTTTATTGGAAACAACCCTCTACAGCAGTGCTTCTCAAACTTTTTAGTATGGCGGACCGGCAGGAATTTTTTCCGTTGCACCAGGGACCGGTGCACTATTTTCCCTGCACTGACAATTTTTTTGGTCCTTTTTTGATAACTTCTACGGACCGGCGGCGGATGGCCCACGGACCGATACTGGTCCGCGGACCATCACTTTGAGAAGCACTGCTCTACAGGCCTGTAAATTTTACAAGTCTCATCTGCGATGCCCTCTTCGCTAATAGTAAACAATAGCAAAACTACTAACAATAAATCTCAAACTATTCCCGGCAATTGGAGCTCCAAAAGCACAGTGGAATGTGGATCTCTTATTAAAAACAACAATTATTTTTCAGCTTAGAGTACCGCAATGATCGACATGAATTCTCTCCCTTTACCTCCTTCCCTTAAGTCGGAGCTAACCTAAACCCAAACCCGAAATTACAGAGAAGTCAAATAAATATAACGCCAGTGCGTTTTAAGGAAACATCCAGCAGCATAAAACTGGCGAGGAAATTTATTGAATCAAGGAATGGGGAGGGGGGTTGGGGGTGAATTTATTTATTGGGCTCAAGTTGCGCAGCTGTGTTCCGCTGATCTCCATTCATCATCCGCGGCCAGTAGGTGGAAGAGAAGAAAGAAAGAAAAATTGAGGAAAGTATTCGGAGAAACAAGAGAAGATAAAACGAAATTTCGGGGAGACGATCCGTCAAGACAAAATTCAAGGTGGAGGAGGGCAACGCCGGAGAAAATATCCAAAGCTGTTGATGACGCTCTCGGCAAGCGTGACTTGGTTCTTCCAGAGTGTGACGTCTGCCGGTGGGTTTGGGACTACCTGTCCCATCACCCCCATCACCCCAAAAGAAAATATGTTGAATCTTGAAATTATTTATGAGGGCGAGTTGAGGGATCTCGAAGTTAGAACTGATTGGGGGTGAGGGGGGGAGGGAGGCGGTTGAGGGACCTTGAAATTAGGACTTGGGGTGAGAGTTTAAAAAATGACTCTCTGGATATAATATGTAGATAAAGAGGTAATCCTCCGAAGATGTGAAATTCTGAGAAAACTCATCCTTTATATACCTACACAAAACTGCATAAGTTAATATGCATGCGTACATAAATTGATTTATTATTCATTAAGAACGTGACACCATCTCGTTTTACTTGCCGCTTTTCAAAGGACGTTAAAAAAATATTTAATAAAATTTTAAAAAAGATGTTAAGATGCAAATCTACATCCCCCCAAAATCTTCATCCCTCGGCGGGGGCAATTTTCGGAAACCATCAAAGTTTAATGCTTTTAAAATAGCGCTCGGCAATTTGAAACTAATCAGGTTTCAGCGCGGGGAAACATCTTCATCTTTCATTGCACGCCCATCTGTCACGGTTATCCATTTTACAACTGGTAACAACTAACTGCTCATAATCTGTCATCAAACTTGTAAGCGCATTATAGGTGAACTGGTTGGCTTCTGAACGGAGGGGCGGGAGTTTGGGCGGTGGAGGTTTGAGGGAAGGAGGAGGGAGGTTGGGCTTAGGTGGGTGGTGGAGGAGGGAGGTACAGCTGATGATAAGTCGTGTGTTGACGGGGAATGTTCCCTCCCGGAGAGGAGTAAAAAAATAAAAAAGATAAAATTCGGAAAATAAAAACTGTCGCTTTTGATATTCGTTCGACGTGCGAAATTTAAATCTTCCATTACGACGACGCTTACTCAGCCGCCCCACCTCCACCCCCATCCCCACCCCCATCCCCGCCTATGAACCTAGCTACTAATTTACCTTCTCTAAATTTCCGACCTACCAACCCCCACACCCCTTAGTCCCTATTTAAGCCACCTACGATTAGTGCGGTGGCGTCTACTTTTAAAAAAATAATAAAACCTGACAATTCAAGCGAAGGTAACTCCAGTCATTCGGGAGATTTGAAAACATTTAAAATATAGCCAGTACGATTAGCGAGCTGTTACCAAGAAATTTGCAGTAGGTTACCGGAGGTTCGAGAAAAAAATGTTGGGGGGGAAAATGTAGATAATTTAAAACAGCTTTGTCATTTATAATGGCTGACGGTTGGGTGTTCGTCATTGCCGTTTATAAATGCAGTCATTCTGGCATACATCATGACATGAAGTCATGCATCACCCGGATAGCTGCTAATGGCATGGAAATATATTTGAAGATATGTTTATATGCGGTAGGAGTAATGGCCGAAGTCCCTCATTTATTTTGAGGACTGACTCTATTTTGCATTTAACATTCTGGGTAATCTGAGGAAATGTGAAGACTTTAGATCTGTGTTTGAGCGTTCATCGGGGGTTGATAAACAAGCAGGGCGTTGCGGGCATGTTAGAAAGACTAGCTTGAGCAATTAACGCCATACAAATACAATACACCATCATCATTATTATCCTTAAAATTGACAATGTGTTTTAAAAAAAACAGTCAAAAAATGTTTTTGTGTTAAATGTATATATAAATTATTCTTCTTATTTTTAAAAAAAAACTCAAATATTGGACACGTCAAAAAATATGGCCATCGGGCTGATCTTTCGAAAAATTCATAAGTTATGCCCATGAGTTAATGAACAATCCATCGGATGTTTATAGGTTTATTGTATTGGGACTACCTCGGTGAGAAAAACATGAACAATGTGTTAAAGTGGAATGAACTATACGAATATAAGGTGTTTTTTTAAAAATCATTTTATCAAAGGGAACATAAATTATTATTGTTTCGTTTCAATAATGCTTAGAGCACTCTTCTATTTTTTTATATGTTCCGATTTAAATATATTATATTTTAATATTTTACAAATATTAGAAGAAAATATATATTTTTTTCCAAATGTCTCTGTACGTATTATTCTTAATGTTAAATTGAGTGACCATCACTCTCATCAGGTAAGACCAAGGATCATGGGCATGCTGTGCATTAATTGGTCAAGATACCCCTATAGAACACGATATTGGTTTCTATCATCTCCAGCCGTCAGACCACAGAGTAACATCCGACTTATAGAACTGAAATTGTGGAAGGAGAGGGAGTGGGGTTGGGGAGGATTCGGTCATTTTCCTATTTATTCTAGAGATAGCCAAGTGAATGAGAGGCACTGAGATGAACCTTGGCACCGGGGCTAGTAGTAACAGGTATGCTTTCCCTGGTGGGGTGCCTCGCCGATGTCCAGCCGTGATAATTGGATTAAACTAACCGACCGTGGAAAGAAGTTTTTCAGGGGCGTATCTACCTTTGCGCGACTGAAGCATTAAAAATTATCTAAAATATTTTTAACATTTAATGTTGGTTTTTTATGCTTATGTTTGTATAGTTAAATAAAATATTTGTAATAATTTCATTGGAAGGACGTACAATTTTAAGTATAATGCGCTCTAGAATTTAACAGGAGTATCTAAACTGCACGTGATAAATGATGGGGGTTATTCTGTTATAGCGCACTGAAGAACTTCGGCGCGGCATAAGCAAAGGGTTGCTTACAAATCTTTAGACTACCAATAACTTTCATATTGCTCCATTACATGCTAAGCTTGCAATTATTCTTTAAATATAAGACTTTTATTCAGGTCCACTACTCTGGACCCCATGTGAATACATAAGCATACATCTAAAACATCTTGGGGGAAAAAACAGATTTTATTATTTCTAATATTAAATTATGTATTACTATTTTTTTATTACTATATTTTTTGGCGAGAGGCGGATGTCTAGAAGTAAAATGAAAATTGGTGATATTTCTAATGTTAGTCTTGTATTTTACAACAAAAAAAAATAAAAATAAAAACCTTATGCAATACACCTGAATGTTGACAAATAATTCCACTATTTCTTGGAAGACATTATCTTATTGGGAAGCGGTGGTTGGGATAATAAATTCGTGACATTAGAAATGTGAAAATCCGCCCCTGTTTCATTATTTTAGTAGCCGACCCAGGCAAGCGCTCACAGCTCTCTCACTCGCTCCCCGCTCCTAGCTATAATTACCTAACTTTATTTGGGAGATGCGATACGGTATCATGTAATGTCTCAGCTCTGCCATGGAACAATAATTATTTCCCATCTGTGATGTATCTCGAAAACCGATTGCCCACCCTCAGGAATGACCACCGAAAGTTATAAGCGCCCAACAGATGGTTTTGGGGCGTTGATACCACAGAAGAGGCTTAATACTCATCTACTATTAATAAGTGCTATTGGCTACTGCAATTTTTTTTTCTTGATTTCAAACTTTGATCGTGCAACGATGGTTAGAGACTTGTGCCGGGCACACAATCCAACGCCCACTTTTGGCTATGGAGCTATTTAGGAAATAAAAACGGGATGTGGAATCGTTTGAAATAAGTTCAAGAGGTTAAATATGTATTTGTTTGGCGAGCGAAAGGAATTAATTCATTGCCTAATGTTTTTTTTACCGACAGAGTTTCTAGCCCCAACTTGATTGAATATAACAATCCTTTAACCCCACCCACCCACACACACATGCGCGCGCACACACACACACACAAACACTAACGCACACACACACACACACACACAAACGCACACATTTTTCTTTATCCATGTATTTCGAAAACCCAACCACCACCACTTTGTTCCCTCCACTCTTCTCCCAACTACTCAGACATCTCCGCATCTTGACCATCAGCTGATGCTCCCCAATTCAGTTAAAGCTATTGAGGGAAAAAAAGGGGGGGGGTAAAATGAGATTAAATTGTGCAGTAGGATCCTTTTGATGTGGTCAAGCGGGCTGGTCAGAACACGGACAGGGGTTTGGCTGGATGAGGAAGACGCGGGAAGGGGGGGGGGTTTGGGGGTGGAAAGACAGGCTTGTCTGAGTCCCAGACGTATGAGTAAGCGCCAACAATATTTGAAAAGCGTTGACCGAGTTGAGCTTGAAGAGGAAGATTCAAACCGCCATGCCACGTGTTGTAAATACGTCTAAAGCGCAGGCACCTTGATTCTTCGAGATTGATGAACACACTTGATTGGCCTGTATCTTTAGATTATCCAGAAATTGAGATTGGTCTCAGTGTAAGCAGCTTGTGGGCAGCACACGCACACGCCCACCCGCCCCACCTTCTCATTAATCTGCATCATTCTATGAAATACGCCACTGATAAATGGTTCTACAAAACGGTAAATTATATACTTGAATCTGTCCCCCACCCCCTTCCCACCCCCACACCTCCAGTGTAACACCACTTGGAATCTATGCTATTCGTTTAAAAAGACATATTATGCCAATAACCCCGGTGTTCCCCTTGTGATACTCTCGTTACAGATGTACCCAAGTTCAGTTCAAGGGTTGTACCCCTTGAACCTCTGTTCGCCACGTGGAACCACCCCCGCCCCACCCCAACTTCCCCCACTTTTATACACGCACACGCTTTCGGAGGGGTCCCAATTGGGATGAAAAATGTCTGCTTTCCCGAATAAGGCTCATAGGGCTCTTTAAATTATGTTAACCTAAAGTGTTGCTTTTGTAAATTGCATTTGTTGCCGGTGGGAATGGGCTGGGACCGGCTGGATCTCATTCCGGTAATTTCAAGTGAGCGACACTCCTAAATGGCTTAGCGATACACTTAAAACGACATCTCTCTCTTATTGCCCCCCCCCCACTTCAACAGCTCACTGTCTCAGTTCTGTTAAGCTTAAACCAATAAATCAATTTTAATTTCGATTCGTCTTTTCCTTCACTAAGACTAAGATTTTAAATTTTGTAACATATTTAATTCATTATTTTAATAACACGAACACTTTTGTTTTATGGATATAGCAACCTTAAACTTTCCGTTGTTGGCAGTGACGCTTTAGTATGAAAAGACGCGTGTACATTTAATAAACAATGTCTGGTTGAATTACCAATTAATTTAATCTATTTAAATATTGGCTGCCAATATTTGGGACAATGAACAGTATGAGGGACCGAGGAAATGGTGTGCTGTGACAGTACTTGTGTGCAGCAATAATTATTTATGCGACAGTGCGTTCTGAAATCTGCTGGCGTGGAGGGACAGAGAAAGAAGCTTCCTGGGTCGCGCTCTTTCGAAGCAATTGCACCAAAACTATGGAGCAGTCTTCCCATACAGATCATTAAGTGAGTGACAGCATTTAAAGAAAATTTGAAAACATTTTAAAAGAAATAATAATAAACTAAGTTTTGAAGGGTTCACCGACAAAATGGCCCGGGACAAAACGGCTCCGACAAATGAGCTCAGACAAAATGGCCCTGGACAAATAGATGGACTAATAGTAAAAAATACAATCAAATATTACATTTGTATTTTTACTCACCGATTCAGTGTCAGGTTTAGTTCACAAGAAACAATAATAAGGACATCACAAGAATGAATTTTATTGCCTTTACTGGATATGGTTGGTACCAAGTCACGGTTGTTTGTTGACAAGAAATAATATAATAACATCACAAGAAATAATTTTACAATTTTATCTCTTTTTTTTAAGGCCGAAAAAGTTGACAAAAGCTTAAAATGCAAACAAATGTAAATTTTTTGTTAAAAAATGTAAACAATTTGCCGGGGACCGTTTTGACCGCGGCCGTTTTTGTCGGGGCCGTTTTGACGGGTCACCGTTTTGAAGATATTAGCGCAATGAGCATGCTGGACTAGCACGGACAATAAGTGCTATGCAAGAATCCATCATAATTTATGACGTGGTTACTGGGAGTGTGATTGTGAGTGTGACCACGACCCACGATTTGTGACTGCGATTTTTATGTGTCTTTACTGTTTACCTTGGGTTCGCTAACACTTTCATTATTTTTAAAATCTATCTTCATCGCGTTTAAAAAAACAAAAAACTATTTCATTCTATTCAAATTGCAGTCCAACACCATTTATATCTATAATTGTTCGTAAAATGTGTACCGTCGAAAAATGCTGACTAAATATTCTAAATCTTCACAAATCATCCACTGAAAAGCACCCTCTCTCATTCTCACAAACCTCAGTCTCACCCATCACTGTCTCACCACCCTTAGCTCAGTCTCACCATTCATATTATTCTCACACCGAATCCTCAACATATCAAGCCCTCAAGTTTCATCTTTACTATCACTGATTTCTCTCGTTCTTGCAGACTTAAAATTAAAAAAAAACAAAAAACAAAAAAACTCTGTATTTTTTAAAAATTTCGGGAAGGGGTCATATATTTCACTAAAGTAATTATACTTAACCTTAGCCAACAGGCTCTAGAATACGTGGTTTCATTATGGACTTGAAAATACTGCCTGACCCCATCAACCAACTTTGCAGATTTTTTCGCCGCCCCCACCCCATTTTTTTTCCTCCCTCGCTCATGTGAACTATCCGTTAGTAATGATTCGTGGCCATTCATCATGGGAGATGATATCGAGTTAAGTAGGCCACGTTTAAAGACCTTGTTGCTCTAATTGCCCTAACGTCATCTTTCACTTTCACGGCCCTTCCCTGACGGGTCTGGCTGTCACGGGCGCACCGCTAAATGGCCCGGCGGTACATGGCAACAAGTGACACCGAGACAATACAGTGTCGGATCTACAAGAGTCCCATCAAGCCTCCCCCCTCCACCCCATATGCGCTCCCATCGAACAAATGTATCCATTCTTAAGAACACCAAGGAAGGGAGACAAGACTCGTAGCATCCGTGAAAATGAACTATCACCCTCCCCGCTTCCACACACACTTTTTTTCTATTCGCCTAATCACCTCTCCCCTTTATCTTCAAGCGGCCCCTTTTCCACTGATTAAAGGATTGAATATGAAACCCAATATTAAAAGCCATGTCGGACACTTGTTGCCCAGGCGAAAAGTGGACCTCTTGTTGGACCACGTCAAGGTGCTTTGACGTCACTCTTTATCTGACCTGTCCAGAACCAGGAACTCCGGTGGGGTCAGGGGCTACTACTGCTGATGGTTCCCAGGCCGGCGTTGTTTGCCCGTCGCCGCATCGATGCTGTCATCCTGTCATAATTGTCTCGCGGGGAAGGTGGCGCGGGAGATTGAAATATGAGTCTACAAGAAAAGTTCCCAGATTAGTCCGCTAGCCAAGCACACGATACAGTGCGGTATCAGTCCGCGTTTGACGTCTTTTCTTTTTCTTCTTTGGAGCGTTGTCTTTAGGGTTTGTAATTGTTGGTCGTCTTTCAAAGGACAGGAAAGGGCTAAGGGTCTGGGGCTTGAGTGAAGGGGGTTAAGTGAAAAGGGTTCAATGGGGGTGTAGATAAAATTAGATGAACAACAATCATAATGGAATTGTATTCACCAACATGTCGAATTCGATTAGTTTTTAAAACTATTCATTTTGAAAGACGTCTTACTAGAAATATATGTCCTATATATACTCAGAGGCGTCACTGGGGGGTGTGGGTGGTGCGGATCGCAACGGTCAACACCATCGCTAATAATCATGTAAGACCGTTGGTCAAATGAGCAAAGGGATTACGTTACTTACAAACTAGAAAGTACGTAGTAAAAATCACTAGAAAGTACGTAGTAAAAATCAATGCGATAGCATTAAAAAAATGAAATCAATTTCAATAAGTTTTATAGTAATATGCCCAAATTGTATTCTGAAGATGTGTGGCGAAATGCTTCAGTATTCAGATTTCAAGTCTTCAGTCGGGAAATCAAAACGTACGAAGTTTTCAAGATGATTTGGCAGAAATTGCTTTACTACGAAATACAGCTTGGCCTTAAAATTTGTATTTTTGGCTGTGATTGTTTGGGTCAAATTGTGAAACGCCTTCTTATTTTGTAGATTTCAATTAAATAAGCAAGTCTCCGTGACACTCAATTCGTCACAAGCTCAAGTACCCATGCCATCTGGTGCAATCGGCTTCTTCTTTATCTTGTTGAAAACTCTAATTTCATATATGTCCCCTTTCAAAGGATTGCAAACATTCTCCACACCTCCTGATACAAAAAATACTTCAAACATTTATCCATCGGTCTCTAAAAATAATTAAAAACATTAAATATTAAAATGTCCCTTGATGTCATTTCTTCTGCGACGTCCAGCTCGCCACACGAGATTCCGAGAGAAATGTCAACACATAACTTCGAGGCGGAATGCGCCCTCCACCGACGGCATGAAAGCAGTACGACGGTGTTTAAGTGGTCATCTGATTTCTGCCTGTTTCGGGCGTCTTTAATGCAATCTCAAACAAACTTATGGCACTTCAAGGAAGGCCAACAATCTTCATGAGGAGTCAGCACCGGAGGGGGATCACCGCCGTGATGGAGTCGGTCAATATTTGGCCTGCTTTCCCTCCCCTGTGCCGGAATGCCCGGTCTCTGTGAAGTGCGAATCGCGGAGGCTTTCCGCGGCTGTGTGCTCAGGCCCGGCCATGATGTGGACGTCGGTGGGCCGACGACTCGGTGGTTAAACACACAACGTTTGTGCATCATTAGGGGCGAGAGAATAAGTTAAATACCTGCTGATTGAAAGTGATTTAACATTCTGGGCTAATCTCTATGAGAATTATCGCCTTACAAAAAAGGACCTTCTTTTTTGTTTTCAGTCTCTTATGCATTCAGTCTTTCCACAGAGGTGAACATTCTAAGTTTGATATTCTTTGTACAACTTATGCCAAAGAAGATTCACTTACAGTTATTTAAATTTATGTTTTGGGAGTTTCATTTTTTAATATATTTTTGTAAGGGCCGCGGAAATATACGATTAAATTCTCGATTAATCGTTAAAATTTTTAACGATTAAAATGTTTCTTAACTATTAATTGACCCACCACTTATAAATGTACTGGAAGTCAAAAAGTAAAATATTTCGGCCGATAAATATGAACTAATTTCCGGACGATTACACGAACATTTCGGTTTTAAACTATTGACTGGCGTGTTCAAAATGTTGATAAAGCTTATTGTTTCTATTGAGAGAAATCGTTTGCCTACCATGCAATGTTCCCTCTAAGTCTAAGCTTCGTTGGTCCGTGTGCAAAACTTAAAAAAACTCTTGTGCAAAGTTGCACAACGTCTATTTTTTGTGTAATATTTTACAAAATTTGCTGCGCGGTGATTCTAAACTCCTGCGTGTCGTCGGTCAAATATCTTCGCAGCGGTGCTGCTTGAAGGGAACATTGCTACCATGGTTCTAACACTTCGCTCAAGTATCACCTGCAAACCAAACTACAGTATCAGAAACTTCAGCTGAGACAATCTAAAGCTATGTGAACGATTGTTCAGCTCGGCTGGTTATATTGTCAATAAGACCCGCTCATCACTTTTGAACCAAATAATGTCAATACATTTGTCTGTTTGCGGTGTTGGTTAAAAGATGTCATATAAAGAAGACATCCCAGTGATATTTCGATTTTCAACAAGTATAAGGTGACCAGACGTCCCGATTTAGGCGGGACAGTCCCGATTTCAGACCTCATGCCCCGCTGACCCTCGCTTGTCCCGGCGGGACGTCCGTTTGTCCCGCTTTTTTCAATACTTTATTTGATAAAATGCTCAGGAAAAGGAATCCAGGAATCCAGTGGAACCTAATGCAAAAACTTGAAGATTTGGAGTTTCATTATGACTTGGCCATTCTGTCCCACAGACTCCAAGACATGCAAGACAAAGTCACAGCCTTGGTCGAGACTGGGAAAAGAGTAGGACTCAAGATAAACATTCAAAAAACAAAATTTTTGAAAATAAACTTCCTACAAGATGGAGTCATCCAAGTAGAAAACCGCAACCTAGAGCAAGTTAACAACTTTGTATACCTTGGGAGTGTGGTCAGTGTAGCAGGGGGAACAGATGAGGACATCGAACGAAGAATAAATTTGGCGCGACAGGCTTTTGCCAATCTGAAACAGGTCTGGAGATCTACACACATCTCTGTCAAAACAAAAGTAAGGATCTTTAACACCAATGTTAAAACGGTCCTACTTTATGGATCCGAAACATGGCGGACGACAGAGACAACAAAAAATAGACTCCAGACCTTTGTTAACAGATGCCTCAGAAATATTCTGAAAAGAAAATGGTTCGATAAGGTCGAAAACTCCAAGCTGTGGGAGAGGTGTGGACAAAGAACAATAGAACAACAAATCATGGAAAGAAAGTGGAGATGGATTGGACACACCCTCAGGAAAGATAACAGCAGGGCTAGGCAGGCCTTAGATTGGAACCCACAGGGCAAGCGACAACGAGGAAGACCCAAGCGTACATGGAGACGGAGCATGTTGGACGAGGCTGGAAGGACTGGGAAGAGCTGGGAAGAACTGAAGCGACTGGCAAGGGACCGTGTAGAGTGGCGAGCTTTGACAGAGGCCCTATGCTCCACAAGGAACTCAAAGGACAAATGATGGTGATGATGATGATTTGATAAAATAAATACAATTAGTTTTATTGTGATTTTGGGTAAGAATGAATTAATATTTTCTTTAATTTAATTAAATATTCAAAACAGTGATATTTTTATAAATTTAAATTGATTTATTATTAGCTAAGCCAGTTGGTGCGTCGATTTCTATGGTTATTTAAATTTTACTCCTTGATACGCCTTCCCCTGACTTGTCGGTGATCCCGATGCGTAAGGTGACCAGTCGTCCCGATTTCACACTTCATGTCTCGCTAAAGTGACCAGACGTCCCGATTTTTCGCTCCAGAAACCTGGGGGACACCCCAGGAGTTTTGATTATATATATAAAAATCATATATATAAAGATTTTTTTTTAATGTGTAGTTATCAGAAGAACGATGTTTAAGCTAAACACTTGACTGGAAAACACGTTGATATGTAATATTAAGATAGATACCTTACAAAACCAAGAATTGAAGATCACGATAAACCTAATTATTAATTATTAATAGAGCAATCAATCACATATTTATTTTTGTGTTTCAAAGAATATATATTAAATATGTTGTTGTTGTTTTTTTTTCTTTTGGTGCAGTCGGCTTCTGTTTTATCTTGTGGAAAACTCTTATCTCATATGTGTCTCATTGGTTGTTTTAAGATCTTGTTAAACTTTCTCTTGATCTCATGGTACCAACATCCCAAAGAAAATTTACTTTATGTGCATTGTAGGCAGCTATATTGAAATATGACCAGTAGAAATCAATCTCTCCTGTTTTATCACCGTACTCTTAGTTTTGACAAGCATGTGGGGCGTTGGTACCGATCAAGGTATGGGAAATGTTCCTGTGTTGAAAATTTGAGGCTCAGAATTATTTGTCCTCCACTGCAGTACTTCTCAAAGTGGTGGTCCGCGGACTGCTGCCGGTCCGTGGGCCATCCGATGCCGGCCCGCAGAAGTTATCAAGAAAGGATATTTCGCTACCACGTCAGTACAGGGAAAATAGTTCAGCGGTCCCTGGTATAAAGAAAAAAATTCCTGCCGGTCCCCCATACTAAAAAGATTGAGAAGCACTGCTCCACTGCACATAAACAAACCTGCTAAAACTATGGTAATGAAAAACTGATTTAGGAATCACCAAAGAAAAGGGGCGGGGATGTCGTACGCCATAAGAAGCCAATAGACATGGGAATAAATCAAGGGAATATTTGTGATATAGCATGCGATATCCTTCTAAATCAAAATACATTTCGACAAGGGATAGGGCTGGGAATTGGGGGGTTGGAAAGGGGCTCACTGCACCTTTGAGGACGCTGCATATTGATTGCCCGGAGTATAGATCAGGTCAGCCCCTTCCCTCCACCCCCACCCCCACCCCTCCCACATCTCATGGAACGTTGATTTGTGGAAGGCATCGGTCGCCTGATGAAAAGAGATCAGGATGGGTCGAGCTGAGAATTCATTGTGACCGTGTGTCAAGTTGAGCAGGGGCGTCCCAGCTGGCCAGACGTCGTTGGAGGTGTGAAGCAATTTAATGTGGGTGCTGAGCAGGAGAGATTGGGGAAGGGGGCATCAAGCCTGGGTGCTGCTTCTAAGATGGCGGCAGACTTTTGGATGCATTCTGCTAGAAAAAAACTTCGTCAGTATTTGTCTGAAATTTGTTTAGATTTTTAATATGCTGCGAAATATATTTTACCCCCCCCCTCCCTTTCCCGTTTTTAGAAGAAAAAGAAGCGAAGAAGCATGAGACTTGTCATTGCCTAAAACTATCATAGCTATAATATCACCAACATCTATTGTTGCGACTATATTATATAGAATGATGAGTTGTCTAAGTCAGTGCTTCTCAAAGTGGTGGTCCGCGGACCGGTGCCGGTCCGTGGGCCATCCGCCGCCGATCCGCAGAATTTGTTGAAAAAGGACAGAAAACAATTTTTCAGTGCAGGGAAAATAGTGCACCGGTCCCTGGTGGAATGGAAAAAATTCCTTCCGGTCCGCCATACTAAAAAGTATGAGAAGCACTGGTCTAAGTCATCTGCTTGCACGATTGACTTATGCGAGTATTCGAGTTAAATCCAATTAAGATATATATATTTTACCGATTTAAGATAAAAACTTATAGTTTAAGGCACGTCAAAAATATTTTTTTCTGTCCTTCAGCTACATACATGAACATTTTTACTCAGACACACACAAAATAAACGAAAATGAATCCGGGAAATAGAAAGGATAGTAGAAAAATAGATAAAAAGAAAGGTAGTTCCTTTCCATTTTTTCTACTTAGGTCTTTTTATCCTCTGAAGATCCCGTGACATCTCGCACGAGAGAGAGGGCATCAGTAACGATGGACCATTTTCGAGCAAGATTGAAATCTCGCAATTATTTCCTCCAGGCGTAATTAAGTTTTATGGGTTAATTTAACCTCCTGCCGGCTTGGGAGTAATTAACCACTGCGAGGGCCCAGTACTTAGATCGTCTGTTGTTTGACGTTGTCACGGAGGAAGGACCACGGGGGACATGGCCGGCGATATTGTGTCAATCCACGCCCCCCAAGATCATGATGGAATTCTTAGGTTCGGTTCGCAAGATGAGCCTCCATTTGCATATTGGTTAGTCAGTCCATCACTGGCACTGGTTCACGATTTCTCGGTCCTGATGGTAAGAGGTATATGGATTACGCCTCTTGGGGATTGGGGGGGAAAAAAAAGGGGGGGGGGCTTTTCGCTTACGTCTAGCGCGATGAATTGAAGATCCTCTACGATTTTATGCTTGTATGTAACATTTAGAACACAAAGATGCTGTCATATTAAAAAGAAATAATAATTATCGTTGATTTAATTAATGTGTCGTTCATTCAAGAGTTGGAGCAACATTAACAGGCGTACAAATTAATCAAAGTAGATCATGTTCTTTTGTGTACATTTAGTGTAAGTGCGCATTATGGTGTACAATAAGACTGGGATAGACCAGGGGTCAAAACCTTTTTAGGAGGAAGAGCCAAAAATTACAATTTACAACATTTACACGTTTTTTAAAGAGCCACTAACATTAGTTTTGAAAATAAAATAATTTAGTTATTACAATTTTCGCATGGAACTGGAGAGCCGCATCTTGACACCGAAAGAGACCATGCAGCTCGCGAGCCGCAGGTTGCCGAACCCTGGGATAGACCGGGGGAAAAACGAGAATTATATCATAGAATTTTACAGGTTTCGAACTTTTCATGCTTTTGTGTGTCAATATAAAATAATTATTTGTTTATTATTTGGTTGGTTTAAACTCTCACTTTCCTCTAATTGCATTGTTTCTTCAGCCAGTATTTGTTTTCTCATATCCAAAACCTTTACCAGCCATATAAGCGGACAAGAACGATTGCACCTAACCATTTTGAACAATTTCTCTCCGAAGGTTAAGTGCTATTTACTACAAGAACGTGTCCAGTAATCTGTTGTTTTCCAGTTTGCGACACTAACATTTCTTGGGATTAAAACTAAAATGTAACTCATTTCTATAAGGTATAATACCTTGCCAAGAAGTGAGCACCATTGCCATTAGTTATGTTTCAGTGACCCATCCACAATTATCCTATGAACAGCAAGCTAATCATGAATTTTTGATGAAACATTTCATTTTCCCCTGCGTTAGTCCAAAGACTGTGCATGCGAGAGAATGCTCATCTATTTCAAAGGAATATCAGATCTCCACCACCTCCCCCACCAAAAAAAAATTAAACAAAAAAACGATGCTCTATGCTCTATAGTAAAAGACTTTAACTGGCCTAGCCTACATAGAACTATACTGCATGGTTGTCTTGATGAAATGATATTCGCAATCATCCCTTGAATAAATAGAATATTTCACCGACTATTTTGCTAACGATTCCTGCATTTTACACTAAAAAACGTTGAGAAAAATTATATCGTTTAAATCTTGAAAGGTAAAAAATTAAACCCGTGACAACTTAAATTAATTATTTTTTTAAAATTCTTCAAATAAAGGAACCTTAATCAAGTGAACATATTTTCTTTGTGAAACCTAATCTCATTTAAACTTGTCTCCTTTCTTTGTATATTTTTTTTTCATAATTTAATTCTGATTTGAAATAAAATAAATATTATGCACGTTTTTTTTTAAAATTATTATTATTTTTTTTAAAATCCTTTCCTGAATCCTGATAGTGAAATGACTGCCTCCATTTCCAGCAACTATACAGCCTTCTACATCCTTACCCACCATTAATTAATCGGTGAATTTACCACTACCGTACATCAAATGTACCTTTTGCCTCAAAAATATTTGCCATCAAATTTATCTAACCAGCACCCCTCTCCTGCCTGCCCACTTTTCGTTTTTCTAATCCGACGTGGACACAACACCAGAAAGTCAATTCTACATCCGCACCAACTATAAACCATAATCTTTTAAAACAACATTAGCAACAGCAACAATATCCACAATCCGACCTAACAAATCCAAAATTCTCCACATCCACTCTTCGGCGCGCGCCACCATCCACCATCCTGACGCCGTTTAGCCGACTGGTTGAGTAACGGAAGCCTCACTCACCCTCCCCCCTCCCAAACCCACAGCAGACGACAAATCTACCCTAAGTGGGCCAAACTCTCCGATATCAAAACACACTTTTTTTTAAAAACGTTACCTTTCTGCGGGCTGGTACGATGCTTTTAATTGGAAATAAATATAAAACGTTTTGACAAGTCGACGCCTCAAGCCGGAGAGATCGGGTACCGAAGAGAGAGATATTTTTGGCAGGCGAAGATTAAAACGCGCTCCATTATCGGCTATTTGAACGCTAAATGGTAAGTTTCGTTCATGGAACATTAGCGACGCGCAATTAGAAAATTGTCGCATTGTGTTCGCGTCATTACGCCAAGCGCCCCCTCCTCCCCTCCCCCCACACACACAGTAATACCTTTAAAATTATTTACCCTTACCGCTCATCCCTAGCTAAATAATCTAACTGAAACTGAATACTCAAATGCCACGACCGCACTCTCTCGCAACAGAATTTTCAGCTAAATTTCATGCGTGAGAATTTCAACGGTGGGTGTAAAAATAAAAGGGAAGACGATCGCTATTAGAGTCATAAAGATGCCAAGTTGGATTTACTGACTTTTTAAAAACTTAAGTGGAAAAAAAAATGGAGTAATTCCAGAGGAAAATAAATTTACACTGTTATAACAGGCTTAAAAACTTGATTGAGAAATGTTTCGGGCTGGGGGTGGGGTGGGGGGGGATGGAGAAAATGTTGAAAATTTGCCTCATTTACGTTTTTTTATTTAATATATCAATCTATTGGTATGACAACAAAAATGTATGCGTTTTTGTTTTCTGGGCTAATGAAATTAAAACATTGCAAGTGTTCAAAAATAAAAGAGAGTGTGTAGGTAAAAATGTTTATAATATATATTTTTATTTTGAAAAATCTCTGCTCAATAATTATCATTAAGAAAAGTCTTGAAAGTTTTAAATCTGTTTTTGCAATGTTATCCTTTCTGACGTTTCAGTGCTTTCATTTCTCCAAATCAGTGGTTCTTAGTCGTTTCACGGCTCAGGTAACTTCATAACACTGTGACATTTAAGCCGTAGTATAGGCATTTGAGACCCACCCTTGAGATGTTGACTCTTCAAAAGAGATCCTTGATCCAGAAACATTGGAGAACTACTGGTCTAAGGAATATATTCCAAGATATATTCAATGTCCTTAGTTCTTAAGTTCCATAACCAATGTCGACATTTCCATCCTTTCTTTATCTAAAAAAAATTTTTTTTTAATTTCCGTTTTCCACCCCTCCTTTAAAAAGAATCCATATATCTGAATCGGCGAATCCGGATTTTCCCGTTAAATTTTCAACTAAATCTTTGTTGGTCATTAACTCCATCGCTGCCCTACAAATGTTCAACTTGTTAATTGACGACATCTGAACTCTATCAAACAACAGCAGTGGTGCAGTTTCACGTGTGTCTCGGCCACAACTTTCCGCGAGGAATTTGACAGGATTCCTTTCGTGGCAGCCCCCGCTGCTTAAAAATGGCACATACCTGGCTTTACCGTTGCATCCCCTCTGATCCCCCCGCAGATGCTGGTGATTAGCCCCCCATCTCCCCCTCCCTCTCACCCGCCCCCCCCCCTTTTTCCGCCTCAACTGGGAGCTGGCTGGTTGTTGATAGATCCCAAGAAATGGCGTGAAATCGGGGGCCATCAATTAGAGTGATTAATTTCCGACATGCGGGTCCAAAACCCGCCCCGACACCGCATATATTAATGACTGTTCCAGCACAGAATTTGGGAAATGTTCCAACTAAGAATTTGGGAAACTGTTCCAGCACAGAATTTGGGAAATGTTCCAACTAAGAATTTGGGAAACTGTTCCAACACAGAATTTGGAAACGGTTCCAACACAGACTTGGGAAACTGTTCCAACAAATAGACTTGGGAAACTGTTCCAACTAAGAATTGGGAAACTGTTCCAATACAGAATTTGGGAAATGTTCCAACACAGAATTGGGAAGCTTATCCAACACAGACTTGGGAAACTGTTCCAATACAGAATTGAGAAACTGTTCCAACTAAGAATTGGGAAACTGTTCCAGCACAGAATTTGGGAAATGTTCCAACACAGAATTGGGAAACTGTTCCAACAAATAGACTTGGGAAACTGTTCCAATACAGAATTGGGAAACTGTTCCAACTAAGAATTTGGAAACTGTTCCAACACAGACTTGGGAAACTGTTCCAACAAATAGACTTGGGAAACTGTTCCAATACAGAATTTGGGAAATGTTCCAACACAGAATTGGGAAGCTTTTCCAACACAGACTTGGGAAACTGTTCCAATACAGAATTGAGAAACTGTTCCAACTAAGAATTGGGAAACTGTTCCAATACAGAATTTGGAAACTGTTCCAACGTAGAATTGGGAAACGGTTCCAAAAGAATTGGGAAACTGTTCCAACACAGCAATGGGAAACTTTTTCATCACAAAATTGAGGAACTGCTCCAACACAGATTTGGGAACACCGCGGGAAAAAAAATATTAGCGCCACATATAAAGATGCGAAGAATGGTATTTGAAATATATAACAATAAAAAGACTTACAACAAAGATGAAAACGCACAATTTCAGACATCAAAATAAAAGCTAACGCGATAAGTTAGGAACATTTTATTATACTGAAAAAGTACTTTAAAAATGTCCAAGAGATATTATATACAAGAACACTGCAACTGTAATTAAAATTTCGAAGAGCTATGACTCATCACTCTAAATTATTTTTACGCTACATTAAATTATTAAATTAAAATCTAAAATTTAAATTTGTATTTGTATATACACACATACATTTATGTATGTATTACTCTAAATAAGTCCACTGACTGCTGTAATTCACCCCGCTGCCCCTAATTTCTCTTTGTTTGATTCCCACAGGTACCCCAGTCAATCGAATTCCAATCATGGCCAAACAGACGCTGGACCTATACGAGTTGTTCCGCCTGGTAGTCTCCAAAGGCGGGCTGGTGGAGGTCATCAACAAGAAGCTCTGGCGGGAGATCACCAAGGGGCTCAATCTCCCTTCGTCCATCACAAGCGCCGCCTTCACATTGCGTACACAGTAAGTCGACTTTCTTTGGCGCACAGCCATCGGCTCAATGTTGTCTGCCCGTTTAACGTTATCTTTCCGATCCAATGTTTTCTTCCCTTACAATTTTATCTTCCCTTACAATCTCATCTTCCGTTTCAGTTTTGCCTTCATGTTCAATGTTATCTTCCAGCTCAATTTTATTTTCGTGTTCAACGCTATCTTTCCGTTCAATTGTATATTTCCGTTCAATTGTATCTTTCCATTCAATTGTATCTTTCGCATTCAATGTTACCTTCCCTTTCAATATTACCTTCCTTTTTCAATGTTAGCCTTCTATTCAGAGTTACCCACTAGTACAAAATAAAAATTGCCTATAATTTGAAAAGCACAAGATTGCCTTAAAACACTACTTTTGCATGTCGAAACTTTGACTTACATATTGAACAGTTTATTACATTGGGGATTTTTAGCCACGGAGGGTTGGACCACGGCCGTTGGGCATTTGCCCGGGGGCCCACGAGCATAGGAGCCCCATGGGAATATGTTCACGTATATATATTATGTATTTTTTATTCCAGCTGGGGGGCACTCTTTCTTTGCACAGGGGCCCAACACTATTTCTTTGCCCGGGGGCCCTAAATGGTGTACAGACGGCCCTGGGTTGGACCAATACGGGTCCATCCTGTAACCCACCCCCCCCTCGTCTCCACTTTCAAGGAGGGCCAGACCCCCCCCCTACTTCCCCATCAACGATCATAATAAAAACAGCACCACATATCATCTCCTCCCCACCACAAATTTTGTGTGTACGCGTGTCTGCGTTTGTGTATGCGTGCGTGTGTGTGTATGAATGTGATGAAGGATGCGGGGTTCGCGTTGCATAATACATGATTCGGATTCGATTTTTTTTTCCTTCACCCCTTTACTCAAAACAAATTCTGATGGGGTGCAGGCTGATTCAAGGAGAAAATCTCACACCTCGTGTCTCGCCACTTTCATATCAGGGCTAATATCTCGACCAATGGGTGTTAGGACGGAAAATGTCTGCGGCGTAATTGGAGATCCGAGGAGATATTTAACATAGGAAACGCGGGGATTGAATAAGGGGCGTGTAGGGAGGGAGCTGTGGTGGGGATGGAAAAATGGGGGGGGGGCGGTCAAGCGAGATCGTCTGCCATTATGGCGTATAGGAGAAATATTAAGCGGACATTATATAATTATCGGGCGGTAATCCTATGGCGTGTGAGGGGGGAAGGGGGGATGGGATCTCCGTGGAATTATTGCATGTCACACAAGAAGAAGGGGAGACCACGTCTGGGCCCAATCATCGTCTGGTGGCTGGACAGTCTCAGGGACGTTTACAAGGAGGGCAGGGTTTGTTATATATTTTTTATATATATATATTTTTTTGCGGTGGCCAATTGTACAATATCAAAAGAAGGGTAGTCGGAAAATATCAGATGCTCTGAATGTTTAAGTTAATACTGGCTGTACCCGCTTTTTTCCTAAAATAATTGTTTTTAAAAAATCATATTTTATTGCAATTTTCGCGATAAGGGAAGCAAAAAGAGTGGTGTAGATTTGAGTTAGTGTTACCCCACAGTTCATAGACTTTCACAATTTTTTTCCTTTCAGACAGGCTCTTCAAATTGCTCCAGAGATATATTAAAATAACCTCATAATAAAGATGCTAATTTATTCTAATACATTCATTTTTATTTCTTATTTTGATTAATTAAATTATTTGGATGCAACAGAAATCGAAAAAAGATAAAATGAAATTAAAACACTAGAGAAAAAACAAACACAAACAAAAAAAAGTCAAACAATAGGACACACGCATTAAATATAGCATTTTCACCCCAAAAAAGATTCGCTATACCTATGATTAATTTTGTACAACTCAAATATACCTTTAAATAATATCAACATCACCGAAACAGTAGATCTCGAATATTTTGTGAGCTGGCCTGCTACGCCCCTTTCTCGGGTCCACTCCGGTGGTGATATAATTTAATTACGCTGGCCAAGGGTCACGATATGAAACGATTTCGAAGATCGATCCTCGTGAAATATTTATCTATGGCGGTCTAATTGAGCAATCCGATTACTCGGCGAATTGCTTCGTCCGAGTCCATCGTCTCGCACCCAATCATCTTCCACGGGCTTCTCTAATCTCTAACACATAACTTGTTTTATTTCTTCTAATTGTCAATACTATTTTTGTCTGTGGGTATTTCTTTGCTCTTTCTAGAGTAAGCTCGCCAACTCATTTACATCTGTTGTAAGAGCGTTGTTTGAATTCTTCGGTAATTACATTTACAAAAAAAAATTCTCATGTTTTCAATATTCGTCGTTTTTAATAGTCAATACGAGAGTCTAATTTAAACGTAACCTCGAATAATAGAAATGTTTTTTAAAAAATAATTTAAAAATAGTATTAGATAATAACTTTCTAATTAAAAGAATACGTTTTGTCTTTGAGTAATTATGTATATATGTGTGCGCATGCGTATATGTGTCTGTGCCGTGCGTGTGTATGTGTGCGTATTTGTGTGTGTGCGCGTGCATGTGTGTGTCTGTATGTGTGTAAGTGTGTGTAAACCGAGGGTTGCGTAGACTGGCGCTCAGTCTAAATCTTTCTCCTCTAATCATGCATGAGGGGACGTGCTAGGGGACGCTACCACTAAAAGGATAAGTAGGCAGTAGGCCCTTTTGTTCGTCATCATCGACCCTTTTCTAAGAACCGCTGCTACACTCAGGGAAATACCTGTTAAGATTTGTTTTTCTGATAAAGCTCTGTTGCCATTGTTATTATTTATTCTTTCTTAAACAATCAATTTCCGAGGTTGTTTGCTTTTTAAATGATGATTTATTCATGTTAGGATTTCTCCAGGAAAATTTCCTTCAAAGAAAATGTTTAAAAAAAATTAAAAAATTGTCATTACACACAGCACCACAGCTTGTTGGCGGTTTGCTATATTGACCGCCTTTGATTTCTCGTGCTGAGGGGACAGGTGGGAGTGGGTTTTGGTGGGGTCCAACGGTCATATCTTAATAACTTTCGTAGTTAAACTTGAATCTGTCAACATTCTACAAGTAATCAAAATGAGAAGAATTAACAACTGATGCACTACACTACTTTCAGTGGAGCCGAGTTGATTTCTTACCTCGCTGGCCGCACCCATTAACGCATTTCATTTATAACTTATTCAATAAAAAAAATATTTATTTTAAAAAAACAGTCCCGTTTGCGTTGCCTGATTTCTTTTTAAGGGTGAAGGTAGGTGGGTTAGTGCGATAAAAACTACACTACCTTTGCTCGCTGCTGCTATTAAACACACCGGCGTTCCGTTACAAAACACGTTATCAAAATTAACACTAAATTACGAAAACAAAAATTGGTGAAAGAAAAGTTGGCGGTGAAGACGAGGCGATGAAATTCGAGACTCTTCCAATTCTTTTTATTTATTTATTTATTAATCAAGGAAAGCTGGCGTCTATTTTGACGTCGGTTTTGAATTTCCTTTCATAATTTATTCCTAACTGCCAGATCATTAAAACTAGATAGGGAGCGGGCCCGCGAACCGTGAAGGCAATTTTCCGAGCGAGCGGGAACGCCTTTTATGTGGCGGGGTTTGGCCGCTTCGCACTCCCCCAAGGGCGATACGGTTTGGGCGCCCCAGCTTTTCGGCTCACTCATAACATTATTAATATTAATTGCGTTACTTAAAAAAAACCATAAAAGACATCACAACATTAATAATAATAATAATCATAATAATTATAATCAAAATTATAATCATAACAGTAGTTATAATGGTAGGAGTAAAATAGTAATGGTAATAATAATAACAACAACAATAATAATAATTAAAATTAAAAATCAAATATTTCTCTTAACTATAAACGTAACTTATGTACACTATCATGTCATTACATGTTTTGTAATATGGATATGCATGTTTTAAATTGGATACATTTTTAAATATATATATATGTTACTACTGTATTTTTATCTGAAGCACCGCGAGCCCACAACTGGGGTACTGCGCTAAATAAATTTTCAAATTATGATTATTATTAATAATTGGAAGAGATTTTCATGAACATATTATTGAAAGCATATCACGTTAATCTCACGGGGTTCTTGTGACGCAGTGGCGTCACTAGGGGAAGCGGAGGTGACGGGCCACCCCGGGTGACACCATCAGGGGGGTGACACCAAAATGTAAAATTATGTATGTTCCTGTTATTTCGCACTGGAAGACTCGGAGGAGTTCTATGGGTTAAGTCGTTAGGGGGTGACACCCTGATCTGCCGCCCCGGGTGACACCAACCCTAGTGACGCCTAATTGTATTTTCTACCCGGCTGAACTTTATTGTTGTATTTAAAGGCGTTCTTTGAAGTTTACAAAATGTTTGGCTCGTAGAGCAAGGAGCACAAGGAAACATACCACAGTAAACCCGTAACATCCCCTCTGCTTGTCAACAAATACCCACTTTTCGCTGAGTGGGTTAGAAGTCTGATAAGTCTATGTTGGATCCCAAGAGGTATTCATTAATGCTGTGAAAAGTCAGTATTGTTGCTGTGTGGGATCAGTATTGTAGCTTTCGGAGGTCAGTATTGTATCTTTGAGAGGTCAGTTTTGTAGCTTTGAGAGGTCAGTGTTGTAGCTTTGAGAGGTCAGTATTGTAGCTTGAAGTTTGCAGACTTATTATATCTTTGAGTATCTTTTGTATCTTTGAGTAACCAATTATTGGACCCCGACAGTTTCATTTTTGTTCTTTGAAAGATCAGTATTGAAATAACAAGATTTGTGACGATGCTAGAGGTTATCTTCGAATTTCATCTGTCAGTGTTTAATAGGTTTCACTCAGTTATATAGATGCTCATAACTAGAGAATAATCCATTACATTAAAAAAAACGTCACCTCCCTTTAAAATATATTATCTAAGTGCAAATATTAACTCATTGTTCTTTTATTTTAAAAAATAAAAAATTAAAACAAAAATAATACAAAAGAACTTCAGCACCTTAGACATTCAAACTCGTAGACAAAATATTCCAGACAGAATAATAAGTTCAAAGATTATTATTATTGTTTCTGTTGCTATGGAGATAACATGGGAAATAAATGGTTCTTAATGTTACTCTGCCAAGGGGAGATGATTTGATGCCCCGATCGCTGGATGGATTTAGCAGAAAGATCTCCACCAGACCTGAACTTGCTTGGCAGCCGATTTGATCCGCCACGAGTGCCACGTTTATAGCATTTTACCTGTTATTATGTCTGAATATTCGCAAATAACGCGGCAGAATCGCGGTGAACTGCTCCTCGATGTTTTCAGAATTGTCTGGTGAATTTTCAATTAGGACAACACCCTGTCGCTCCCGCCTCTTTATTTTCGGGTGGTTGTGTGTGTGCGTGTGAGTGTGTGTGTGAGTGGGGGGGGGGCGATGGGTAGACAACTGCACATTCTTTTATGTATCAACAAGAACACACTCACAACTCACCCTCCCACCTTCTCCCCGCTCTCCTGAGCATTTCTCGACAATGTAAAATAATATTGAACATTCTCGACGCATATTTGTTGTATATTCCGATTTATGATTGTCTTTACTTTGGAGCTACCGCGTTTTGCAGCATTTTTTGGTGCGCAGCCAGCCATCGCGTTGGTTTCAGATTAAAAGTTTGATGTAATCACATGTGAAAACCTGTGACAGGAACAGGAGTCAGACTTTACATAATTGGCGAGTGTGTATGCGGGAGGGGGGTTGGATGTTATCAATTTTGCATTGAATCCTTGAATTTTAAAAATAGTCAAAATCCAATATTGTTTACATCCGAGTAAGATGCACACATGAAAAAAAAAGAATAGTGTTTCAAAGTCAGGCGCAATTCGTTCTTTGTCAGGCACGACAAGCTCATAAAAATTATGTTATAATTAAGGGGAAAACACACAAAAATTAAAGACTTTTGAGTGTTTGACGTTTTTAAGGAGATATTTAGATTTATGAGGACTGAAAAAACTGAGCAGGAGAAGATTGCGAGCAACAAGTCAAAGGATTACGTTAACATTAAATAGAGCAGTGCTTCTCAAAGTGGTGGTCCGCGGACCGGTGCCGGTCCGTGGGACGTCCGCCGCCGGTCCGCAGAAATTATCAAGAAAGGGCGGGAAAATCTAATTATAATCCCCCAATTTCATCCATTAACACTGACTATATAGAATATGTCAATTTTTAGGCAATAAGCACATGTAAATTACTTTTCGCTACCACGTCACGTAAGTACAGGGGAAGTAGTGCACCGGTCCCTGGTGCAATGGAAAAATTCGTGCCGGTCCGCCATACTAAAAAGTTTGAGAAGCACTGAAATAGAGGACAGGCGTAGGTGAAACATAAGTTCCAAGTAAAATATACACTACAGCAGCACAAAGGTGTGAAGTGTACATCACAAATTAAGACTGGAAAAAATGTGTTGAGTGTAGATTAAGCCATAACTAAGATGTTACGGATAAATTAAGGCAGGATATAGACGGTATAACAATAATTTTATGAAGAAATATAGGGGCAAAGTAAACTCGAAGACGGAACAAAGTAGTTAACTGTAATATGAATTAGGCAGAGCGTGTATTTTAGGTGTGCAGGAAATAAATAAAGGCAGAACAAAGTGCTGGAGAACGAAATGAGAGAGAACGAACGCGTAAAATACAAATTAACTCTAAAAAACGTGCTCAAGTATAGGTTCATGCAGAACAATGGTGAACAGAATAAAATACGGCGGAACAAAACAAAGGTGTCGGGTAGAAATGAGCAAGAATGAAGAGTTTTTTTTTGGTGTGTGTTTTTTTTCTCCCTTTAATATGATATCACTGAAGACGTTTTCTTTTCGGGAGATATCTTGCGTAATAGAATACCTAGAAGCCGAAGAAATAGTTTGCGGGTGCAGGTGGGAGAGGCAAGGAAACGGGTGTTAGGTGAATGGAGGTGGAAGGGGGCGAACGCATTGCAGTCTCTGTTTTCATTATCTTTGGATGGCCATAAATCTCGCACTTTTCATAGCTCGTAAGCTCGTTAGGTTTTTTTTTCTTTTGTTTTCTGTGTTGTTGTTTTTTTTTGTCTTCTCCCTTTTCTCACAACCTTTCCTCGGATTTTTCTCAGAACAAACGCATTAGTTTCTATAAAAAGCCTATATGGAGGGAAGTGAACCGGCCGATGAAACATACGGCGCCAAGACAAATGGTGCGAGCTAGCGCAGTGATTTAATTCGCATCTCTACTGACACATCTTTTTTTTAAACACCTTCTCCCCCGATCCCCTCACCCCAAAATACTACCTATTCTTGACTCATCTTAAGTTACACGCTCGCCGTTTGTAAGGTATCCGGAAACACGTGTAGTGTTGTGATTCGGCATTTTAATATGATTGCGAAAACAAAAATGTTGATAAGCCTATAAAACATGAAAGTCAAATTATTTTTTGTATTTAAAAATCGATATATAATCCTCATATTGATAAATCACTATTCATACATTATATTGTAGAAATGTATAACAAATCATCATGACTTGAGTCACCGCTTATTTGTTACACGACGACACATCAGTCAATTATGACACGATTCAGCATTTTTTTATTGGTTGGTTGAAGTATCCTTTTTAATACCATCGCATTCGTTAATTTACCTTTTTTACATATCACTCTCATACCTTTAACTTTCATAATTCTCACTATAATTATACTCCCCATGTTCATGATCGCTTTATGTCATACCCCACCATTAGGGGCCGTCCATAAAGTACGTCACGCTCCAGAGGGGGTGAGGGGGTGTAAGAAAGTATGACAGTTTGTGACAGGTGGGAGGGGGGTGTCCGGCCAGTTGTGACGTCACGCTGTTTTATATTAAATTTTGATTATTTTGTTAATAAAAAACAACATTTTTGTTTGAAAGTGTGACGTACTTTAGGGGGGGGGGTCCGAGACTTGTGACAGTTTGTGACAGGGGGAGGGGGAGTTTAAAATGGTCAAAAATAGCGTGACGTACTTTATGGACGGCCCCTTAATTAGACTGATCACATTTAGACACCCACTTTGATTATACACTATACACTTCAATTTACACTTTACAGTTTTTTAACAGTCCTTTCGTGTATAAAACTTCATTCCAATAATTTTCATACTTCGCTTTCATACTTCTCACCTTCATCCCCCCCCACCATAATTTTCTCAACTTTGCCCCCCCCCCGATCATAATGTTTTTTACTTTCACACCCCACCATCAGCTTCATACCCATAACTTTCATACAATTCTAACTCATTTCACTTTCGAACTCAGTCCTTTCACGTCTTCACATTCATCCCCACACACACAAATACACCAGTCTATCGGCTACCGTGTCTGCGAAGAGATGTAGAAAAAAAAACACGGTCGTACAGCTGATTCGTAACCCAACCAATAAATACTGTCACCTGGTGTTGATTGCCACAAACTCCTCGAAATTTTCTCATGAAAAATAAACGTTTCAAAACTGTTTAATTAGGAGTAATGAATCAATCAACAGCTGGGGCAAGTCGTAATGTATATAACCAAATGAAATATTTATAATTCAATTTACAACCCGCATTGGCCAACCTGATATATCGAAATTTTCAATGAGCACCCAGTCATGGTTGAAAGACGCTTCGGAACCCAGGTTTCTTTTCCAGTAATACAAGATTATAAGCAACAAAATATCCAAACGCGACAACATACTAAGCAATATAAATGTCCAGCAACACAAGATGTCCAGTGACAAAATATGTCCAGCAATACAAGACGTCCAGCAACAAAACATCCAAACGCGACAAGATCCCAAGCAATACAAGGTGTCTAATGACAAATTATGTCCAGCACTACAAGACGTCCAGTGACAAAATATTTCCTTGCAGCAATACAAGATGCCCAGCACGACAAGATGCCAAGCCATGCAGGATGTCAAGCAAATAGACGCTGTCCAGCAATAGATCACCCACGGCCCCAGTTGCTCCGGCCCATCCATGGCGCCCTGTCTGTACAGACCTCACCCTCCCGGGTTTAACGCGCGGGCTTGTCTCATTGAACAGAATTCCAGATTAATTGAATCCAGGGCGCGCTGCCCACGAGTTATACGGCCGTTTGCGACTCTCGGCGTGGCCTAGCGAAATATTTCAGCTGACCATCACATGAATGAACGGACATTGGAGTGTAGTAAGGCTCCGTGGAATCTTCAAATTAGCTCTTTTTCTCGTGGTGGGAAATGGGAGGGGGGGGGTGGAGGCCAGGAGACTTGGCGAGGATCACGGGAAACACATTTCCATCCCCAATACACGCAGCTGTTTCTGATGTCATTAGCAGATTTGCAATGTTTCTGCGAGCACGTTTCTTTTATATCCGAGGCTCTCATTTAAAACTTGTTAGAAATTTCCACACCGATCCGCCCCTGCCCACCCACCTCCCCCACCAATTATCCCGAAACCTCCCACACACTGCCTCACTCACACAATCTCGCAGATGTGGATGCCGCCGTATCGTGTAAAGTGAGTTCGTTTCTCACTCTGGCTAACAAAGACTTCATCGCAGTTACTAACAGGAACAGTTATTCCGTTTCTTCAACACGTAGACTGCATACATTTTCACTTACACATTGATAAGTTACAAAATAATTCAAATAAAAAATGACAACTATGACTATAATTATTCTGTAGAATTTTTTTTCAAATTGGAATTGTAATGTCGAAACTAAAGTGCTTGTTGCACAATTTACATATCTTTAAAAAAATTGTGACCCTCTTAAAAGAACAAAAAGAAAGACTTAAATTGTTTATACATCTATAGCAAATAGATGTGTACCGCGTGTTGGACCTAATCCACAAGAAATGTCACAACTAGCAACATCTGCAAACTGTGATAAAGACACAGAATCGTCTCAGCGCTTTGAGTCACAAGCCGGGTTTCGTCCTACTGTGAAATTTTAAAATATCGTTTAGTAAATAATATATTTCTGTAAACCCTGGCTCGTACTCGTACGTCAAAAATCTTTCCGGTTCTTATTTCGCAGCAGTGGCTATCTGTTATTTACAAAATGAGACGCATAAAATGTTCTATGTTCCCGTTTTAAATATTGTTTAGTAATTAATTAATTTTTTTTTAAGTATATGCACACAAAAACAGAAGGCATTGCATTAATTTTTGAAAATATCTGTATTTAAAGCAGATACTATTTCTGGAACATCTCCATTCGCTAATAAATTACACATTCCATCCAACTTGTCATCTGCTTTTCAGCTTTATGCAGACCTTACATTACTTACCTGGCCTATTAGATTTCAAGTAAAGAATTATTTAAGAATTAATTATCCCCATCATTTCGATCTAGAATGTTTAGGTACATTAAAAAAAAACCAAAAACTTTGTTTCTCCATACTTTCAGGTAAATTCCACCAACCGTTGTTTATCCACATTTTTAGTTACCTTCCACCAACCTTTGTTTGTCCACATTTCTAGGTACTTTCCACCAACACTTGTTGTCCACATTTCTTGGTACTTTTCACCAACACTTGTTTGTCCACATTTCTTGGTACTTTTCACCAACCGTTGTTTGTCCACATTTTTAATCACCTTCCACCAACCTTTGTTTGTCCACATTTCTTGGTACTTTCCACCAACACTTGTTTGTCCACATTTCTTGGTACTTTTCACCAACACTTGTTTGTCCACATTTCTTGGTACTTTTCACCAACCGTTGTTTGTCCACATTTTTAATCACCTTCCACCAACCTTTGTTTGTCCACATTTCTAGGTACTTTCCACCAACACTTGTTTGTCCACATTTCTAGGTACTTTCCACCAACCGTTGTTTGTCCACATTTTTAGTTACCTTCCACCAACACTTGTTTGTCCACATTTCTAGGTACTTTCCATTATTACGTGTTAATCCACATTTCAAGGTACTTTTCACCAACCCTTTTTTGTTGTCCACACTTCTAGGTTATATTCCAGCAACGATTATTTCTCCATACTTTCAGGTACATGAAGTACCTCTACCCGTACGAGTGCGACAAGCTGAAGCTCAGCAACCCTTCGGAACTACAGGCTGCGATCGACGGCAACCGGCGGGAGGGTAGACGGTCGAGCTATGGGTACGATATGTCCCCAGGCCCCACCTTAGTCCCACCCAGTCACCCGCTCAATGGAGGGCTTATGAATGGCAAGTTAGGCAGGGCTTCGCCTTGTAAGTTTTTTTACTCTCTAGTCTAGTGTTGAGTGACGTCAACGACGGTTTGTAAGTTACTGCACTCTCTTATTTAGTGAGCTGTTTGACGTCATCGGCGACTGGTTTAGGTTGGATTTAAATGGACCTACAAGCTTCTAAGAAATCAGATGCAGGCTGAATTTTAAACAAATTAAATTATAAAAAAATAAGATTATACATATTGAATTAATTTTTTTTTAAATTTAATTAAACATTTATGTTGTATCGATATACACGAACAACGTGTTAAAAAATACTTTAGTAGTATTTAGTTTTGCTATTCATTCATTTTTGTTTTATCTTAGATTGTTCTCGGATTTTCAAATCGATCTGTTTCTTGACAATGTCTTAACTGCAATGCCAGTCCATGAACATGTCATTCGTTATCCGTATATCCATGTTATAAAATGTCCATTTATGTAAGTATGTATTCATGTGAACGCAACCGATTCGGTTTCTAATGGCTTACGATATTTCTGATGTTGCAGTGTCCTTTGATGGAGATCGACCGGATGTACGACACCTTGCCAGTAGTAACGCCCAGGCACTGACCTTGAACCCTGCCCTCATGCCCTTGAGCCACCATATATACAGCAGCATGATTTCCGAGAAGCTCCGTCACACCACATCCAGTAAGTAGATGTATTCACAACTCAGACTTAACCTTCACAGGTTTGATGCGATCTATACTGACTGGAACTATACTGACTGGAACTATACTGACTGGAACTATACTGACTGGAACTATACTGACTGGAACTATACTGACTGGAACTATACTGACTGGAACTATACTGACTGGAACTATACTGACTGGAACTATACTGACTAGAACTTTACTGACTGGGACTATAGTGACTAGAATTATACTGCTTGGAACTACACTGACTAGAACTTTACTGACTGGGACTATAGTGACTGGAACTATACTGACTGGAACTATACTGACTAGAACTTTACTTACTGGGACTATACTGACTGGAACTATACTAACTGGAACTATACTGACTAGAACTTTACTGACTGGGACTATAGTGACTAGAACTATACTGACTAAGACTGTACTGACTGGAACTATACTGACTAGAACTTTACTGACTGGGACTATAGTGACTAGAACTATACTGCCTGGAACTATACTGACTAGAACTTTACTGACTGGGACTATAGTGACTAAAACTGTACTGACTGGAACTATACCAGCTTCTTTGAAGCAGTGACAGCAAACCTGCATGCAGTTTGCATAATAATTGGTTATTAACAAGGGAATGAATAAAACATCCATGTCTTTATAACAAAATATTTTACAGCCACCTTTCGTTTGATAACACTTCTCTTTTAGATTGCTCCCGCCCCCAATTATATACACGCTTCCGGTTACATCATGGTCGTGACATGCCCTCTTCGACCCACCCCCTCCTCACGCCCACTCCCGTCTCAAACAACCTCCTACCAGCCACCACAAATAATATTAATAAACAAACAGTAAATAGTAGTTACAAGAAAAAAGGATAAACCACAGCGGACATACAGTGACATATATATAGTAATATAATTATTACAGAAAACGATTTTTTTAAAAAAACGAAAGAAAGCAAACAAAAATAAACATAACAACAATTCCTTCATTTAATATATCAGTCACACTAACAATACTCCAGAATTTTTTTAAAATCAAATTCTATAAATTAACTCAAAATCTTTTATAAATACGAGTGAGTTTGCTGCGTATTATTATTAATTTTTTTTTACTTGACATAAATTCTGATGTGCCATGTTACGCCGGGGATAAATTGTTATAGCTCAGACAGCTCAGAAGAAAATTGTGCTGTGATGCATCAAAGGTTTTTAGAGGGAAGCGCTCACTGAGACTATATTCAAGATAAATTGTGACACATAAATACATGTGGTGTGAAACTTTGGTAGATGTGGAGTTCACGCGTCACCGACTCTGCTGTGTAGGGTAACGAATGAGCGTAACCGGGTGGTGGAGGGAAAGGGGGATGCGGGAAGGATGGCAGGCATTTGAAATGTTGTCCCCTGTAATAAATAAAACGCGTCCACACGCAAGGACAAGCTTAAGATCAAGACATATATAAATTCAGAATTGGCTTTCACGATTCTCAATTCATCGGTTCTCACAATATACGCAGGACTCATTTGAAGCTATGATTATAGATGATACGATGACAGCAACAACAAAATATATATATATATATATAATCAACAGCAATATAAACTAAGTTTAAAAATCGAGAATTCGATATAGTTCTAATTTCTAAATTGGTGGGTGAAAAAAAGGTGTTTTCCTTTACCCTGATCCGCCCACCCGACATACCCACTTTTTAAAGAAAGCAAGCAGAAAATGTAAATACATTTACGAATTTCCGGCTCTTCCCTCACTGGGTATTAAATCTCTCTCCCTCCCCTCCCTATAATACTGTAACCCCTTTCTTCTGACCAACTCGCCCTGTACTTAACACCGGGCAATAAATTTGAAGTGGGCGATCCGTTAATGATTGTGATTATCCAAGCCCCCGAAGCCATGATTAGAAATCAATTTGCTCCTTATTGCCGCGGCATCGGTATCAGGTGACGTCATAATGCAAGACCTGGTAGGCTCCCACCCCTGGACGGTGTTCCACACGGCGGGGGTTTGGGTGTAGTAGACAAGGGCTCGACCGATCTCCACCGCCGGGGCCATTCATCAGTGCCGTTTGATGAAATCCCCACCCCTGTCTCTCGAACACACCATCATTTTTTAGATCATCTTTGACGAATTTATGAAAAGAATTATTTTTTTCCCTCATCCTTTCTCGCACGGTTTCGTCCTCTCTCTCTGGGAATAGGATTCCAAGGCAGATTGGTAACTTGACTTCTCCCTTGCCTCTCCCCCCCCCACAACAATGTGCGTCTTTCATTGAACAATAAACACCCCCACCCCCCTGCAATGTTTTCTTTCTTCTCATGCCAGCGATCTGCGCACATTAGAAAAATATGAAATACACCGCTCATTAATGGCAATAGTAATTTTTTTTTATAGCGCGCCATTTGGTGATTCAGTGGCGTGACAAGCTGATTTAACAGTGAGGTAGTGTGTGTGTGTGTGTTCGATAAGGTGGTAAGCTTTTATAAATAAAACCGTAGGGAACACACACACAACGTAATTATTTAACCAATCAGGAATTCCTCTCCAACTATATAATATTTAAATATTTGAAACAAATGAACGTAAGCCAAAAAAAAATCATCTCATTTTTTAAAATGTTAACCCGTACCTTCCTAAAATCCCACGAAATTAGTCAATTATGTATGTGGGCAATATTAAATCTCATCCCCCCAACTCGAGCCCCGGCAACCACTCTCCCACCCCCCCCCTTTTTTTTTCACTTTATCCGCCACTGTTTAAACCTCGCAGTGAGGGCACGACCCAGGCACATAATTGGTCACATTAGCCTCTCGGTGGAGGAAGAAGCCTCGCAAATTCGCATGCTGTAGTTTTATAACGCAACCCTCCATTGAAGGCTATTAATAACTCATCTCAATGCTATCATTTCCCGTGATCCATTAGAATGAAATCACCCGTATCAGAAAACATTGTGATTTTTCAAATAATATTTTTTTAAAGGCTACGATCCTTTGTTGTGGGCAATACCGGGGCAACAAGGCGCTAGTCGGATGGGGGTAAGGGTGTACTTTGTGGTTGGGAGTACCGGGGCATCCAGACGCAAGTGAGGTGGTGTGTACTTTGTTGTGGGCAATACCGGGCAACAAGGCGCTAGTCGGAAAGAGGGGTGTGTACTTCGTTGTGGGCAACAAGAGGCAAGTGAGGGGGTGGGTGTGTACTTTGTACTTCTTTTGTAATTTGTTAACATTTTTCTCCGTGGTTTTATTCAATTACCTTGTTTTTTTGTCTCCTTTTTTAAAAATCGAATTTAAGGTTTTCAAATTTTTCTTACTCGCTTTTCCCCTCTCTTTCCTTCATCGTCGTCTTTAGGAAGATTGCAAGGAGAGATACTTTCCCAAAACAATGACAGTCGTTGTCCAATATATTGTTATGAATATTATTTCTAGCTTTCACCAAACGCGCATATTAATATATGTTATTTGTTTTCTTCATACTACTGACTTCGATTCAAAGACATTCCTTTATTTGTTTATATATGTCGCCGTATTTCGCTGCCTTCTCCTTGTTAGGCCCTTCACTTTCCAACTTTTTAGGATACATTTCCTGAACCATTTTATTTTTGTTGCTTCTATCGCTTTCTTTTTTTTTCTTCCTCATTTTCACTATCTCTGCTCCTACTCCCCCCCCTCTCTCTCTCTCTCTCTCTCTCTCTCTCTCTCTCTCTCTCTCTCTCTCTCTCTCTCTCTCTCTCTCTCTTGATCAGCGCTAATAAACTCTATACATTTTTAAAAAATATTTTTTATCACTCCCCTGTATATCTCTCTCTTCATCAGCGCTAATAAACTCTATAAATTTTCAAAACATTTTTTATCACTCCCCCGTATATCTCTTTCCATCTGAAATCCTAGGTTTTCCTCTCAGCACGTTCCGGTTCTCATGCCCTATAAGATATATTTCTTCCCCTATGTCCATACCTCTGCATGCGCACGCATCCTATAGTTTACAAGCTCATTACCCCCACCCCAATCATCCCCCTTTCTTCATAAAATCACAGAGAACATTAACATAATTATGCTTCCTGTCGACTCGCACTTTTTCCTGTTAGCACTGATATCCTCTGACGCAATTCATTTTAATATATACATGCATACAAAAATTATAAATAATTTGTTTCCCTTAATCTGAAACACCTGACATGGGCCTTACATTCTCTAGATTTCTAATTTCGGCAAAGAGTTTTTTTTAGTGTTTCTATATTATTATTTTTTTTTAAATGTAAGGGGGGGAAAAATGAAAAAAGAAAAGTCGCACCAGTTCCACACAGTGTGAGGAAACAATGCAGACGACGTGAAATCGAGAGGAAAAGATCAACACAGCTTGATATTCTATTCACGACTTTTTTTTATAAAAAAAATTGTTAAATTATTTTTTTTTAAAAAGAAGTTTACAGTCGGAAAAATAATCTACAGAATAAAACCGTAACATTAGACAGAAACTCTTTCTTTCTTTGTTCTTTCTTAGCGGCATCTAAATACACGATACAGAAGAGAAAGAGATTGATAAAGAGAGGCGGGGGTGTTGGTGGGTGGGAACCATTCCAGGCCCGTGTGTCAGTACAGCTGTATTTTTTTTTCTTCTGTCAATGAGATATGAGATAATTGTAGATGTTAAGCCCACTGATGAGCTGATGTGGTTTGATTTCATCCCCGGCCAGCAGACTGACTATACGACAGTCGGCCGGACTCCTTTGGGTTATACGGGCGCGCTCGGGCCAACAATGGTGTATGATGTATCCTTTCGATTCAATTTATCTTTCTAGATATCAAAACCTCAATTCTCTCCCCCACAGCCTCACCCGCCCCCAGCCGCCCACCCGAGCAAGAAGAAAAAAAACCTCGGCTTGGCCTCGGTAAATACATATCATGCAGGCCAGACGTTGCACATAGTACCACCCATTGTCACGAGCGGCGTGCTGCGGGAAGCGCTTTGGTCCGGGATGGTATTGTAGAGGGGTGGGGTGGGGGGCTAGTGAGGGGGTACAATAGGACCAATTACGAGATCTAGAGAACTTTGGGTTAATACCTTTTTTCCATGGGTTGGGTTTCGAGATTGTGGGTAAGGTGAAAAGCAAGTTTTAGGAAATGAAAGTTTTGGAAAAAGAAAGAGCAATTCTCAAACTATACTATCGCTGCTAAGGAGATATATTTAAATACACGCCTGATACATTAAAATAATTAAGTTACTAACATATTATGATTTCAAAATAACTTGAGTAGGATAGTTTAAGAAGTGGCCCATTAAACTCACTAAGAATACTAAGATATGGCTGTGTAGAGATATTCCGTCCTCTCTTTCCCAGCCACGTACTGGTACTTGCACTCCCATCATTCCACCCCCAGCCGCCAAACGCATTTAAAGTTTTATCTTGAGTCTTTTAGGGTCTCAGAATATCGGAAACAAGATCCAACATTTGTAATTAACTNNNNCTACACTCCTATATCACAAGAAGGCATCGAAACCCAATTTTCTTAAAAGCCAACTGCAATGAAGAAATCAAAATAGCACGAATCAAGAAACAAATACCGTTTTAAATTTGAAAATAAGAATGTTTGACTGTGCAGTGCACCAGTGACGCAGCTAGGTTTGGTGTTATCTGGTGCGCTCCGCACCGATACGTTACTTGTGCGCGCTTTCAACTCTTCTGGTCAATTAAATACTTGTTTTACTGTTGTTTTCTTTCCAAAGTTTTGAGTTTTCAGCTATTGTTTTTATGACTGATCTAGAGAAAAAAAATGTAGTCTGAGGAAAAATAAATAAATAAAGCACTTAAAATAAAATTGAGAAATAAGATCTCGAAATGACCAACCCCGAAGACAATTTTAGAACCCCTGTGTGGTTCAAGAATGCAGCAGACCCTGCGACGCTGCATGTCCTCCTAATGATACGGTGTGAGCCCCCAAATTTGGGCTCGTCTGGATGATTTGTTGACTCTTGTGGATTAGGTCAAGATTAAGGCCCTGAAGTTTGATATCTCGTGCCTGTGAACACAGGGATTCCGGGGTTCGAGATTAATCTGCGGGTTTAATCTTATAGGTGACATTTGATTCGCGCCCCCTATTACCCCCGCCCTCCCCCCTCCCCCCGCCTCCGCCTTGAATGCTATGCGACGAAGGGAAATTATTTTTTCCCTTAAGTCTATCAAGTAGAGATTTATCTTAGTAACATAGAATAGCAAGCATGATCGGAAGGATTCTTTCGTTGCAATGGCTGTCCGTCGGATAATCGGGTTACAATAATAATAATTGTGTTGACACTGGTTGGAAAAAAGTGTGTGTGTGTGTGAGTGGAAGTCAAGCGGCACAAAAATATGAGATTCTCACGCTTCTCTAGTGAATGTATGTTAGATATTTTCTCGTCTTCTCTATTGAATGTATATTTTAGATATTGTCTCGTCTTCTCTATTGAATGTATATTTTAGATATTGTCTCGTCTTCTCTATTGAATGTATATTTTAGATATTTTCTCGTCTTCTCTATTGAATGTATATTTTAGATATTGTCTCGTCTTCTCTATTGAATGTATGTTAGATATTTCTCGTCTTCTCTATTGAATGTATATTTTAGATATTGTCTCGTCTTCTCTATTGAATGTATATTTTAGATATTTTCTCGTCTTCTCTATTGAATGTATATTTTAGATATTGTCTCGTCTTCTCTATTGAATGTATATTTTAGATATTGTCTCGTCTTCTCTATTGAATGCATATTTTAGATATTCAACTTATGCCGAAGAGAAAAGAAGAAAAGTTTATTCCAAATAGGAGAAGAAGAAGAACAACAGCAACGAAGCACTTACTTATTCTGATCTTTATTCCTTACTAGACAAAAACCATGGATAACCGTAGGACGCTTTAATCTTCTGTATAGAAGGAGCGTCTGTAACAGATAAGATGTGTGTTATTCTACTGTTCTGTAAATAATTTAATTAGCAAAGTTGAAACAACACTGGGAACTTTGACCTTTTATTAGGGTAATTATAGGACGATTAAACAACACACACGAGGGATTTAATATATATACAATAGCTAACCCGTCGCGCATTGCAACGATCTCAGTATAAAGGAATAAATTCAAAGAAACCAATGAGTGGTACATTTTAAAATAAAATTATGCCAGAAAACATCATTCTCTTTTCCCAAACTAATTCAAGCTCAAATAATGAAGTCACGTCATATAATTATTTTTCAGCGAGAAAAACACCGTCTGTTAATCTCCACATCAAAATTTTTATTATTGTAAGTCTACAGTGTCATTTTTAACAAAAAATCGGGAGTTACCCCACGTATAGATCACTGATTGACAGACGCGCCTTAGAGCGTTATATAATAGAAGATATTATAAAATGCAGTATGCGATATTTTCTTTACACTTTCCAAATATATAAGCGAAATAACATTTTATATTGATTTATCATTTTTTCTATACAATTTAACAATGAATAACATTTATTTAATTGATTGTTTAATTTTTTTCTTCTGATATTATAAGTAAACAAAATTGAAAACTAAAACCATCTTAGTTATTAAAACGTAACATTTATCTTATTTTATGCAATATACTAAAGACTATAAATTAATACTACTGTTCCAAGTTTATTTAGACAAGGAGATTTTGACTGGCCATACCTGCATATAACATAGAACATTATGTTATGACTTCCCTAATGATGGGGAAACATAATTGATAAGCAGATTGTAAAAATAACTCTTGTTTGATAAGCGTTTGATAAGATCAGGGGTTACCAAAGTCCAGCCCGAGAGCCAGACACGGCCCGGGCTTATATTTTAACTGGTCCGCGGCCTCATCTCGAATAATTACGTGACAGACTTATTATTTCTGTAACGACATCCCTATATATATTGCGCTTAAGCACGTCTGTGTCTGGGTGGGTGCTCGCTATGCGGGGCAACTCACCATTTTTTTTTAATTGAAAGTATAGACGTGAAATCATAATAATTTTGGTTTCGGGATTAACAACGCGCGTGGTGCTTCGCGCCGTAAAATATTATATGACGTGACATCACTGTTTCAGCTCATATTAATTTGGGAAAAGGGAACAATGTAAAAATAGCATTGATTTTTTAAGGTTATTGATTTTTTAAAAAATATTTTGATAACCCCAGTTATGTGTGTGTATGTGTGCATGCTTGAGAGTACGTTTGTATTGGTTGTTTACATTTATTTGTATATAGAAGGGAACCTTTGAAAACTTTTGAAGGGTATATTTCACTAATATAATCAACAACATCTGGGTCGAACTAATTGTATCATAGCCACTGTTGACATTCTTTTAAGAATAATTTGGGGTTAACTTTTAGATTAAATCTTAAGTTCAAACCCTGACAAAGAACTATAGAAATATATGGAAAAAAATTATTTAAGGGCAGACGAATTATCAAACTTACATTTCAATATAAGTTTTTATTAACCTATACGTATATTATCGGACAGAATAAAATTGTATACATGCTATTGACAACATTAAGTTGCTTAGAATTAAATTATATATATATATATATATATAAAGATGCACACGGAACAGCATTTGATGCATATAAAAAGTGAATTGTGATAAAAACAATTTCAAATGTTTGCTAGGCGTAAGATTTATTTACGTTAAGGGGTTACATAATGCAAGTGATTGTTTTGCATCGATTGCTATATATTAAATTGCGCTACATTAAATGTATAAATAAAGAGTCATACTGATCGGCATTTGATGCATGAAGCCAGCGATTAGTAAAGAAAACAATGCCAATGTCTGTAAGGTTGGAGATTTATTTACCTTATGTGCTTAAATAAAATACATGATTATTTTCTGGAACAATCGCTCCATAATCTGCCCCAAAGGAATAGATGGATTGAAAAAAAAAGTTCGGTACTGTTAAAGACGAAAATGGTTTATTTATACTAATATAGGGGTTATATGCAAGAGAGTAAGAGTGAATCTAATAAGTTGAACAGTTATTTTTAAATTGAGTGTCAATACTCTGATCTTTTTAAAGTACTTTTTATCGGTGGGGGCAGGAGTCAATAATATCGCCCAACCCTGGGTGGCATAAATACTACAGCTTAGCAACTGTGTATACGCGTTTTGCATAACTTCAACTAAACCAGGTGAGTTTTAAGCCCAAACCCTGTGATTTAAAGTGTTTCTTTAAAACAAATAAACCATATTCACACCTTACTTAAGCACATAAACAATATCTGGCTCATAAAAAAAAACCAACCTATTCGTTTGAATAAGGTCATGCTTAGACTGGAAATAGAAATAGTGTTTATATAAAGGATCTAGCATCAGAAAGTTCGAGTTGTGTCGAAAAAACACACTAACAACATCTCATATTCTGACAAGCTGTTATGATTTTAGTAAAGCAATATTACACAACAAGAATAAAGTTTCTTATAAAGACTGATATCAAAGGCAGATCGTGCGGTACATTAAATGGCACTTTTCTTTTAAACTGTATAACTTTTCTTGAAAAAAGTGTGTGTGTTTTTTTAAACCATTCTGATCTAAAATCAAATGTATCATAGTAAATGTTATATAGTAAATGTTATATAGTAAATGTTATATAGTAAATGTTATATAGTAAATGTTATATAGTAAATGTTATATAGTAAATGTTATATAGTAAATGTTATATAGTAAATGTTATATAGTAAATGTTATATAGTAAATGTTATATAGTAAATGTTATATAGTAAATGTTATATAGTAAATGTTATATAGTAAATGTTATATAGTAAATGTTATATAGTAAATGTTATATAGTAAATGTTATATAGTAAATGTTATATAGTAAATGTTATATAGTAAATGTTATATAGTAAATGTTATATAGTAAATGTTATATAGTAAATGTTATATAGTAAATGTTATATAGTAAATGTTATATAGTAAATGTTATATAGTAAATGTTATATAGTAAATGTTATATAGTAAATGTTATATAGTAAATGTTATATAGTAAATGTTATATAGTAAATGTTATATAGTAAATGTTATATAGTAAATGTTATATAGTAAATGTTATATAGTAAATGTTATATAGTAAATGTTATATAGTAAATGTTATATAGTAAATGTTATATAGTAAATGTTATATAGTAAATGTTATATAGTAAATGTTATATAGTAAATGTTATATAGTAAATGTTATATAGTAAATGTTATATAGTAAATGTTATATAGTAAATGTTATATAGTAAATGTTATATAGTAAATGTTATATAGTAAATGTTATATAGTAAATGTTATATAGTAAATGTTATATAGTAAATGTTATATAGTAAATGTTATATAGTAAATGTTATATAGTAAATGTTATATAGTAAATGTTATATAGTAAATGTTATATAGTAAATGTTATATAGTAAATGTTATATAGTAAATGTTATATAGTAAATGTTATATAGTAAATGTTATATAGTAAATGTTATATAGTAAATGTTATATAGTAAATGTTATATAGTAAATGTTATATAGTAAATGTTATATAGTAAATGTTATATAGTAAATGTTATATAGTAAATGTTATATAGTAAATGTTATATAGTAAATGTTATATAGTAAATGTTATATAGTAAATGTTATATAGTAAATGTTATATAGTAAATGTTATATAGTAAATGTTATATAGTAAATGTTATATAGTAAATGTTATATAGTAAATGTTATATAGTAAATGTTATATAGTAAATGTTATATAGTAAATGTTATATAGTAAATGTTATATAGTAAATGTTATATAGTAAATGTTATATAGTAAATGTTATATAGTAAATGTTATATAGTAAATGTTATATAGTAAATGTTATATAGTAAATGTTATATAGTAAATGTTATATAGTAAATGTTATATAGTAAATGTTATATAGTAAATGTTATATAGTAAATGTTATATAGTAAATGTTATATAGTAAATGTTATATAGTAAATGTTATATAGTAAATGTTATATAGTAAATGTTATATAGTAAATGTTATATAGTAAATGTTATATAGTAAATGTTATATAGTAAATGTTATATAGTAAATGTTATATAGTAAATGTTATATAGTAAATGTTATATAGTAAATGTTATATAGTAAATGTTATAGTAAATGTTATATAGTAAATGTTATATAGTAAATGTTATATAGTAAATGTTATATAGTAAATGTTATATAGTAAATGTTATATAGTAAATGTTATATAGTAAATGTTATATAGTAAATGTTATATAGTAAATGTTATATAGTAAATGTTATATAGTAAATGTTATATAGTAAATGTTATATAGTAATGTTATATAGTAAATGTTATATAGTAAATGTTATATAGTAAATGTTATATAGTAAATGTTATATAGTAAATGTTATATAGTAAATGTTATATAGTAAATGTTATATAGTAAATGTTATATAGTAAATGTTATATAGTAAATGTTATATAGTAAATGTTATATAGTAAATGTTATATAGTAAATGTTATATAGTAAATGTTATATAGTAAATGTTATATAGTAAATGTTATATAGTAAATGTTATATAGTAATGTTATATAGTAAATGTTATATAGTAAATGTTATATAGTAAATGTTATATAGTAAATGTTATATAGTAAATGTTATATAGTAAATGTTATATAGTAAATGTTATATAGTAAATGTTATATAGTAAATGTTATATAGTAAATGTTATATAGTAAATGTTATATAGTAAATGTTATATAGTAAATGTTATATAGTAAATGTTATATAGTAAATGTTATATAGTAAATGTTATATAGTAAATGTTATATAGTAAATGTTATATAGTAATGTTATATAGTAAATGTTATATAGTAAATGTTATATAGTAAATGTTATATAGTAAATGTTATATAGTAAATGTTATATAGTAAATGTTATATAGTAAATGTTATATAGTAAATGTTATATAGTAAATGTTATATAGTAAATGTTATATAGTAAATGTTATATAGTAAATGTTATATAGTAAATGTTATATAGTAAATGTTATATAGTAAATGTTATATAGTAAATGTTATATAGTAAATGTTATATAGTAAATGTTATATAGTAAATGTTATATAGTAAATGTTATATAGTAATAGTATGTTATATAGTAAATGTTATATAGTAAATGTTATATAGTAAATGTTATATAGTAAATGTTATATAGTAAATGTTATATAGTAAATGTTATATAGTAAATGTTATATAGTAAATGTTATATAGTAAATGTTATATAGTAAATGTTATATAGTAAATGTTATATAGTAAATGTTATATAGTAAATGTTATATAGTAATGTTATATAGTAAATGTTATATAGTAAATGTTATATAGTAAATGTTATATAGTAAATGTTATATAGTAAATGTTATATAGTAAATGTTATATAGTAAATGTTATATAGTAAATGTTATATAGTAAATGTTATATAGTAAATGTTATATAGTAAATGTTATATAGTAAATGTTATATGTAATGTTATATAGTAAATGTTATATAGTAAATGTTATATAGTAAATGTTATATAGTAAATGTTATATAGTAAATGTTATATAGTAAATGTTATATAGTAAATGTTATATAGTAAATGTTATATAGTAAATGTTATATAGTAATGTTATATAGTAATGTTATATAGTAAATGTTATATAGTAAATGTTATATAGTAAATGTTATATAGTAAATGTTATATAGTAAATGTTATATAGTAAATGTTATATAGTAAATGTTATATAGTAAATGTTATATAGTAATGTTATATAGTAAATGTTATATAGTAAATGTTATATAGTAATGTTATATAGTAAATGTTATATAGTAAATGTTATATAGTAAATGTTATATAGTAAATGTTATATAGTAATGTTATATAGTAATGTATATAGTAAATGTTATATAGTAAATGTTATATAGTAAATGTTATATAGTAAATGTTATATAGTAAATGTATATATAGTAATATGTTATATAGTAAATGTTATATAGTAAATGTTATATAGTAAATGTTATATAGTAAATGTTATATAGTAAATGTTATATAGTAAATGTTATATAGTAAATGTTATATAGTAAATGTTATATAGTAAATGTTATATAGTAAATGTTATATAGTAAATGTTATATAGTAATGTTATATAGTAAATGTTATATAGTAAATGTTATATAGTAAATGTTATATAGTAAATGTTATATAGTAAATGTTATATAGTAATGTTATATAGTAAATGTTATATAGTAAATGTTATATAGTAAATGTTATATAGTAAATGTTATATAGTAAATGTTATATAGTAATGTTATATAGTAATGTTATATAGTAATGTTATATAGTAATGTTATATAGTAAATGTTATATAGTAATGTTATATAGTAAATGTTATATAGTAAATGTTATATAGTAAATGTTATATAGTAATGTTATATAGTAAATGTTATATAGTAAATGTTATATAGTAAATGTTATATAGTAAATGTTATATAGTAATGTTATATAGTAAATGTTATATAGTAAATGTTATATAGTAAATGTTATATAGTAAATGTTATATAGTAAATGTTATATAGTAATGTTATATAGTAAATGTTATATAGTAAATGTTATATAGTAAATGTTATATAGTAAATGTTATATAGTAAATGTTATATAGTAATGTTATATAGTAATGTTATATAGTAATGTTATATAGTAAATGTTATATAGTAAATGTTATATAGTAAATGTTATATAGTAAATGTTATATAGTAAATGTTATATAGTAATGTTATATAGTAAATGTTATATAGTAAATGATTATATAGTAAATGTTATATAGTAATGTTATATAGTAATGTTATATAGTAATGTTATATAGTAATGTTATATAGTAATGTTATATAGTAAATGTTATATAGTAAATGTTATATAGTAAATGTTATATAGTAATGTTATATAGTAATGTTATATAGTAAATGTTATATAGTAAATGTTATATAGTAAATGTTATATAGTAAATGTTATATAGTAAATGTTATATAGTAAATGTTATATAGTAAATGTTATATAGTAAATGTTATATAGTAAATGTTATATAGTAATGTTATATAGTAATGATTATATAGTAAATGTTATATAGTAATGTTATATAGTAAATGTTATATAGTAAATGTTATATAGTAAATGTTATATAGTAAATGTTATATAGTAAATGTTATATAGTAAATGTTATATAGTAATGTTATATAGTAATGTTATATAGTAAATGTTATATAGTAAATGTTATATAGTAAATGTTATATAGTAAATGTTATATAGTAAATGTTATATAGTAAATGTTATATAGTAAATGTTATATAGTAAATGTTATATAGTAATGATTATATAGTAAATGTTATATAGTAATGTTATATAGTAATGTTATATAGTAATGTTATATAGTAATGTTATATAGTAATGTTATATAGTAATGTTATATAGTAAATGTTATATAGTAATGTTATATAGTAATATTATATGTTATATAGTAAATGTTATATAGTAAATGTTATATAGTAAATGTTATATAGTAAATGTTATATAGTAATGTTATATAGTAATGTTATATAGTAATGTTATATAGTAATGTTATATAGTAAATGTTATATAGTAAATGTTATATAGTAAATGTTATATAGTAATGTTATATAGTAATGTTATATAGTAAATGTTATATAGTAAATGTTATATAGTAATGTTATATAGTAAATGTTATATAGTAAATGTTATATAGTAAATGTTATATAGTAAATGTTATATAGTAAATGTTATATAGTAAATGTTATATAGTAAATGTTATATAGTAATGTTATATAGTAAATGTTATATAGTAATGTTATATAGTAATGTTATATAGTAATGTTATATAGTAAATGTTATATAGTAAATGTTATATAGTAAATGTTATATAGTAAATGTTATATAGTAATGTTATATAGTAAATGTTATATAGTAAATGTTATATAGTAAATGTTATATAGTAAATGTTATATAGTAAATGTTATATAGTAATGTTATATAGTAAATGTTATATAGTAAATGTTATATAGTAAATGTTATATAGTAATGTTATATAGTAAATGTTATATAGTAAATGTTATATAGTAAATGTTATATAGTAAATGTTATATAGTAAATGTTATATAGTAAATGTTATATAGTAAATGTTATATAGTAATGTTATATAGTAAATGTTATATAGTAATGTATATAGTAATTATATAGTAATGTTATATAGTAAATGTATATAGTAATGTTATATAGTAAATGTTATATAGTAATGTTATATAGTAATGTTATATAGTAAATGTTATATAGTAAATGTTATATAGTAAATGTTATATAGTAATGTTATATAGTAAATGTTATATAGTAATGTTATATAGTAAATGTTATATAGTAAATGTTATATAGTAAATGTTATATAGTAAATGTTATATAGTAATGTTATATAGTAATGTTATATAGTAAATGTTATATAGTAATGTTATATAGTAATGTTATATAGTAAATGTTATATAGTAATGTTATATAGTAAATGTTATATAGTAATGTTATATAGTAAATGTTATATAGTAATGTATATAGTAATGTTATATAGTAAATGTTATATAGTAAATGTTATATAGTAAATGTTATATAGTAAATGTTATATAGTAAATGTTATATAGTAAATGTTATATAGTAAATGTTATATAGTAATGTTATATAGTAATGTTATATAGTAAATGTTATATAGTAATGTTATATAGTAATGTTATATAGTAAATGTTATATAGTAAATGTTATATAGTAAATGTTATATAGTAAATGTTATATAGTAAATGTTATATAGTAAATGTTATATAGTAATGTTATATAGTAAATGTTATATAGTAATGTTATATAGTAAATGTTATATAGTAATGTTATATAGTAAATGTTATATAGTAAATGTTATATAGTAAATGTTATATAGTAATGTTATATAGTAAATGTTATATAGTAAATGTTATATAGTAAATGTTATATAGTAAATGTTATATAGTAAATGTTATATAGTAAATTATATAGTAATGTTATATAGTAAATGTTATATAGTAAATGTTATATAGTAAATGTATATAGTAATGTATATAGTAATGTTATATAGTAATGTTATATAGTAATGTTATATAGTAAATGTTATATAGTAAATGTTATATAGTAAATGTTATATAGTAAATGTTATATAGTAAATGTTATATAGTAAATGTTATATAGTAAATGTTATATAGTAAATGTTATATAGTAAATGTTATATAGTAAATGTTATATAGTAAATGTTATATAGTAAATGTTATATAGTAAATGTTATATAGTAAATGTTATATAGTAAATGTTATATAGTAAATGTTATATAGTAATGTTATATAGTAATGTTATATAGTAAATGTTATATAGTAAATGTTATATAGTAATGTTATATAGTAAATGTTATATAGTAAATGTTATATAGTAAATGTTATATAGTAAATGTTATATAGTAAATGTTATATAGTAAATGTTATATAGTAAATGTTATATAGTAAATGTTATATAGTAAATGTTATATAGTAAATGTTATATAGTAAATGTTATATAGTAAATGTTATATAGTAAATGTTATATAGTAAATGTTATATAGTAAATGTTATATAGTAAATGTTATATAGTAAATGTTATATAGTAAATGTTATATAGTAAATGTTATATAGTAAATGTTATATAGTAAATGTTATATAGTAAATGTTATATAGTAAATGTTATATAGTAAATGTTATATAGTAAATGTTATATAGTAAATGTTATATAGTAAATGTTATATAGTAAATGTTATATATTAAATGTTATATATTAAATGTTATATAGTAAATGTTATATAGTAAATGTTATATATTAAATGTTATATAGTAAATGTTATATAGTAAATGTTATATAGTAAATGTTATATATTAAGACCTTGAAAAATATGTCAACTTATAAGCTGAAAAAAAATATTTAAAAAATTCAAATAAAAATACAAATAAAAATAATCCGTTTATTTTAGTGGAACAAGTATCTGCCAAATGAGTGCAATGTTAATACTAGAAGAAAAGAGCAGGACGCCATTTTAAATGACGGAGTAATTTATTAGAAGATTAATCTCTCAGCATTTCTTTAAAAGCAAAATTTTTTATGTTATTATTAATTGTTTTATGTTGTTATTCACGTCAAAAGAAAATATGTCTTTTAAACAAATAAACACTATTTTCCACCTCCACTAGGCATCAATATTCACATAAATATTATCTGGCTCAAAAAATATCCTAATCGTCTTGAAATAATTTCTTGCTTAGACTATATAAAATGGAATGTGTGTTATAGGGAGCTTTTTCCTAGAACCAAGGAATCATATGGAAAGATATTGTTTTCATGTGAAAAGAAATTGAGTCTTGCCCATTAGAGTTTTGTAACTGTTAGGGACCTTTGTTATTCTGGTAGAGTATACAGAGAAAGCATGCGTTATTAAAGCAGAAATACCAAAGTTGATGGGTAATATTTAAATTAATCATACTTTCTATTTTCTCGACACACATATCGTGATTTTTATGAAGAAATGGTTTGATTTATCGCTCTCCAAATTTCCTGATGATTTTATACTCTTCTATAATTTTTTAAGGGGAATTTGAGACCCAAGAACGAAATATAGGTTGTTTTTTAAATTTGTTCTTACCTCGTAGCATAGCACGGGCAATGTGCTCCTTATATTTATAAGAAAAGTCGAAATGTTGTGATGTTTTGAGTACTTCAAATGATGGCAAAAAATCGATGACATTTTATTGTTTACCATTTGCTTGACCTTCAAAGTCTTAAAAACAAATAAGGGGAACAGATTTATTTGCTTCCTTTTGTTTTCCCGCCAATAACATTGAATTACCATGAAAAAAAATATCTCTAATCATTACTGATGGTGCCCCTGCCATGACTAGTGAGCCAAATGATGTCAACACACTTGTCTTTTTGCCCATTTGGTGAAAAGATGACATATAAAGGAGACATTCAAGTGTTATTTAGATTTTCAACAAGAACGTTTAATAAGGGTTACTTATGACATCATAAGTTTTATTTTTTGGATGTCAACAAAAGCAGACGGTACAGATGCTAATATATAGATAAATTAAAAAGTTCAATAATTTTATAACGGTACATTCGATCGATTTGAAATTTAGATAAAATGCATTGTCATCCAAGATCTATCTGTGGTAAAATTTTGAGATCTCTAGGACCATCAAAAGTGGTTTAATTTTATGTTGGCAGAATTGAAAAATGTTGGACAGACACACAATGCCACATGAACGAAAGCGAGTTAATAAAAACGTGGTAAAAAAGCGTTATAAAAGGGCAACAACCCCAAAATAAGAGATAATTAAAAAATGTATTGCCATTGTACTCAACAACCATCAATAATCAGGGCGATCGGTTGAATAAAATAATAATTATAAGGCTTATATAACTAAGGAACACAAAAAAAGCCACTGGCGCCCCAAATGGTGCAATATATAAATGTCAAAATTCATATATATTGCAATCAAGATGATGAAGGATATGTGTGTTTATATTTGTCAAGATCGTGTGTAAAATTGAATGAGAAAAAAAACATCTTATAGGTTTTTTGTTTAAAATTAATAAATAAATTTATTTTAAAAATTTTTTTTACTCCCCGGAAAAAAAGGAATGAACATTTGGAGTTCACTGTCCAATATTATTTTTAATATGAGCCGTCACGTATTTATGTATCAGGTTTGGTCAAGATCCATGTACTAACTCAGTAATTTTTGTATCAGGTTTGGTCAAGATCCATGTACTAACTCAGTAATTTTTGTATCAGGTTTGGTCAAGATCCATGTACTAACTCAGTAATTTTTGTATCAGGTTTGGTCAAGATCCATGTACTAACTCAGTAATTTTTGTATCAGGTTTGGTCAAGATCCATGTACTAACTCAGTAATTTTTGTATCAGGTTTGGTCAAGATCCATGTACTAACTCAGTAATTTTTGTATCAGGTTTGGTCAAGATCCATGTACTAACTCAGTAATTTTTGTATCAGGTTTGGTCAAGATCCATGCACTAACTCAGTAATTTTTTTATATAAAGCTCATTTAAGAAAAACGACATTTTCGGACCCCACACCCTAAGAGTGGTATTTACAACTGCAACACACACAAAAATTGTCACAACCCTATGAGGAAATGTAGTCAACAACTTCCCTAAGTTTAATGTGGATCGCTTGAATGGTGTCGGTAGCCAATGTTTGAAATAATATTTATATATCTTATAAAAGGAAGAAAACAACTACATTAAGTGCCCCAGGCACCACATGAGTGCTAAATCTACAAATAAAAATTGACAGTTACTAACCATTCCGGAAGCGTACTCAGTAGTCTCCAAAAGTTTGATGGGGATCCTATGAATGGTGTAGTAAGCTATAAAGGACATGCACACACACTGTCACACACAGAGACATACTTTCATTTCTATATCGATAGATCTTTTAAGAAACGAAATTTAATCCTTATAATATACTCACTATACGTTCCTGGAAATAAAGATTACAGGATATAAAGTGACTGAAACAAATACTCGGTAATGTGGAAAAAACTTCTTTGAGGTCTCATTTTTGTTCCAAACGTCCTGAGCTGGAATTGTTACATCAGCCAGGGAGGAAAGTTGTAATTTCATCCCCAAATCTAAACAAAAAATATACACATCGCTGTGTCAAGATGCCTTGTGCCTGTGGGAAAAACCGAATAATTTTTTTTTGCGGTGGGAAATTTTCCTTCTCAATAGCAATATACACTTTGAATTATTCAACATTTTACGTCTCTTATTGGTTTTATCTAATATGTTAAGTTCTTCTAAATCTTAATTAAAATATCTCTAGAATTGTTCCTAATACTCATGCAAATATCGTTGTTGTAATGTATGAAACCATTCATCCCCAGTAGATGACGACAGTCTGCCCCCTACACCACTCCCAGCCCACCACAGAGGCTTGACGGAGCGGGACGCCCTAGCCATGGAGGCGGCATCGAGGGCGATGGAGGAGGCCACCCGTAAAATGGAGCAGGCGACCCGGGCATCTATGGAGGACGGCCCGCCGAGGAAACGCCTTATAACAGAGAGCGAGCGCATCTTGCCTCCCAGCATGCACAGCGCCCACTTTAAAATAACCAGCCGCAGTAAGTGAGAACTTATTGAAAAAGTTGCAGAGATCTCTTAGAATGTTATATATACGTTTTGTTGTAATGTTCGCTAAGCAAAAAAGTCACCCGGTGCGGTTAATTCATGATCTCAAAACCTCCCCGGACTCACCCCCACCCCGTTTAACCCCTCCCAAATATTCTTTACCCCCCTCGTCCACGAGGAGCAACAGTCGATCATCGTCGACGTCTGGGTTTACTTCCAAGGACAAAGGCTGCCTACAAGAGTCCTCCTGGTATGCCTACCCTGGGCCAGTCTATCCAGCACCCTCTCCAGTTTCGTGTCTCTTTCCACTCCACATCTCGGTGCCAAGTGTTTCTTGGCCGGCCTCTTTTCTATTTTCACTGACGGTTCCATTTAAAAATAAATAAACGGAATCTGGGTTTTAAAGAGATTGGCCAATCCATTGCCATCGTCCCTGAAGGATCTTTTATGTCATAAATATAAGTGTTGTTTTCCATGATAATATAGAACGCCCATTAGTGTATTTCTGCACTCTTACTTTCCCGTGAAATGATACTGAGCCGGTTTAGGATTTTCCGGGGGTATCTGAGACATAGGCATTTTATGGAATTTCATGGGGCTTAATAATATCAGCATTTTTCTGTCTGATTGATGTTACTCAATGTTTTTTTAAAATATATATCAATCAAAATTGAAACTGTTTAATGGCAATTTAAGGGTATATGATTAGTAAAAATAAATTTTAAAATGGCAAACCTGAAAAATATTGGAACTTTTTTTTTCTTTTTTAAACAACGGGGAAACAAAAAACAAACAAAAGGAAGGATTACTCTATTTCTTAAATACTTCCCAGCAAGAGTAATATTAGAAAGAATATGATAATTTTCAAAATAACCAAATGTCATAGGCTCTTCCTTGCCGTAAAATTACCAATGACAGTTTGCTTTTAACTATTAAACAAATATTCATACTTTCGAATCTTAATATCGCTATATTTCTAGGAACCTATTTGTTTACTGATTTGGTGGTAGCGCACTGGACTATCGAACCGAGGCAGATCCCGAGTCGCGGGTTCGAGCCCAGGTACTGGCAAGGCCCCTGGGGCATTGTGCTGGCCACACATTCCCCTGCTCGTTAGTGGTGGCTAAAAACGTGTGAACGCTACATCACTTGCCCCATAGTCCGTCATGGACTGAAAAGGGGGTCATTTTTAAAAAAAAATGTTTGTGGCTATAGAAGAAAAAAAAGTTATTATTTGATTCATGCATAGGCATAGGTGCTGTTGTTTTTTTTTATTTTTATTTTTTTTATTATTATTATTTTTTTTTAAACTTATTTTTTACTCTGCCTGGTTTCAGACCTGTTCTTACTCTTGTCTTGTTTCAGACGATGGCCGCTCGGAGATCGACACGTCATTGGTCGTCAGCATGGAGATAAACGGCATCATGTACCAGGGAGTCCTGTTTGCGCAGCACCCACACCGACTTGGGGTGTAGGGAGTCCCGATCCGTTGGCACCCACACCTGCAACGAGAGCATTGCAGACGGACAATAAGGGGAGACCAGGCCCAGGAGAAATCAGGAGAACTTTGTTTTTTGAATGGAATTTGAACCATGGCAATTTTTGAGAGTCTTGTGCGCAAAGTTATTTGTGTATGACACTCAAATAATTTAGCGGTGGTTTAAATATCAAACAAGCATAAAGGCATTTTGATATCTAATAGCTTCAATGGATTTTGTAAAACAAAACTGTTGCAAAGAATAATTAAGCTAAACCCTGAAAGTCAAGTAATTATTTATAAAATAGCGACACTGTAAGATTCGATTGGTCAGACGTTGATGAAAATGTCAACGATGCAGACTATAAACCTGTTTAAAGCTGCATTCATTGGATCATGCTTCAAAGGAATGAATTCTGCTGAACTAAGCTACAGCGCTACTGACAATGGCCTTGTGTGATTACTTGGCGCTTTGTACTGTTATGGTTTATTTGTCTTAGATGTTTTAGTCAGAGGATAAAAGCTGTTTGGGTTGCAGGGGTCGTGCAAACGGCTGGTCAGGCGGAGTCTGGCAGGAAACATCAAATTGTTAAAGTGGCGGGGAAAGATTGGGACTGAGTGAGGCGTGAACTTTTCTGGCGAATGTGTTCCTTTTGAGTAATTTTTATTTTTACTCTTCTGCTTCTCTTCTACTTACGTTATCCTTTAAAAACTAGAATTAGTTCTGCTTTTGGTGTTCAGATATGTCATTGTATTGGTCATATCTGGCATGGTGTTAGTACTTGATGGCCATACCTGAGATGGTGTTAGAACTGGATGGCCATACCTGAGATGGTGTTAGAACTTGATGGCCATACCTGAGATGATGTTAGAACTTGATGGCCATACCTGAGATAGTGTTAGAACTTGATGGCCATACCTGAGATGATGTTAGAACTTGATGGCCATACCTGAGATGGTGTTAGAACTGGATGGCCATACCTGAGATGGTGTTAGAACTTGATGGCCATACCTGAGATGGTGTTAGAACTTGATGGCCATACCTGAGATGATGTTAGAACTGGATGGTCATACCTGAGATGGTGTTAGAAACTTGATGGCCATACCTGAGATGGTGTTAGAACTGGATGGCCATACTTGAGATGGTGTTAGAACTTGATGGCCATACCTGAGATGATGTTAGAACTTGATGGCCATACCTGAGATGGTGTTAGAACTGGATGGCCATACCTGAGATGGTGTTAGAACTTGATGGCCATACCTGAGATGGTGTTAGAACTTGATGGCCATACCTGAGATGATGTTAGAACTGGATGGTCATACCTGAGATGGTGTTAGAAACTTGATGGCCATACCTGAGATGGTGTTAGAACTTGATGGCCATACCTGAGATGGTGTTATAACTTGATGGCCATACATGAGATGGTGTTAGAACTTGATGGCCATACCTGAGATGGTGTTAGAACTTGATGGCCATACATGAGATGGTGTTAGAACTTGATGGCCATACCTGAGATGGTGTTAGAACTTGATGGCCATACCTGAGATGGTGTCAGAACTTGATGGCCATACCTGAGATGGTGTTATAACTTGAGGGCTATACCTGATGGTGTTATAATTGGATGGCCATACTTGAGATGGTGTTAGAACTTGATGGCCATACCTGATGGTGTTATAATTGGATGGCCATACTTGAGATGGTGTTAGAACTGGATGGCCATACCTGAGATGGTGTTAGAACTTGATGGCCATACCTGAGATGGTGTAAGAACTTGATGGCCATACCTGAGATGGTGTCAGAACTTGATGGCCATACCTGATGGTGTTATAATTGCATGGCCATACTTGAGATGGTGTTAGAACTGGATGGCCATACCTGAGATGGTGTTAGAACTTGATGGCCATACCTGATGGTGTTATAATTGGATGGCCATACTTGAGATGGTGTTAGAACTGGATGGCCATACCTGAGATGGTGTTAGAACTTGATGGCCATACCTGAGATGGTGTTAGAACTTGATGGCCATACCTGAGATGGTTTTAGAACTTGATAGCCATACCTGAGATGGTGTCAGAACTTGATGGCCATACCTGAGATGGTGTTATAACTTGATGGCTATACTTGAGATGGTGTTAGAACTGGATGGCCATACCTGATGATGTTATAATTGGATGGCCATACTTTAGATGGTGGTAGAACTGGATGGCCATACCTGAGATGTTGTTAGAACTGGATGGCCATAACTGAGATAGTGTTAGAACTGGATGGTCATTGGTGAATTAGTGTTAGAACTAGTGGCGAAGCGATATAAACTTAGATTAACGGAGAAAAAAAGAGAGAAATAAAGTTAGAGAGAGAGAGAGAGAGAGAGAGAAAGAGAGAGAGAGAGAGAGAGAAAGAGAGAGAGAGAGAGAGAGAAAGAGAGAGAGAAAGAGAGAGATAGAGAAAGAGAGAGAGAGAGAAAGAGCGAGAGAGAGAAAGAGAGATAGATAGAGAGAGAGATAGAGAAAGAGAGAGAGAAAGAGAGAGAGAGAGATAGAGAAAGAGAGAGATAGAGAGAGATAGAGAAAGAGAGAGAGAGAGAGATAGAGAAGGAGATAGAGAGAGAGAGAGCTCGTTTCATTGTTAGCACTCTCATGATTATAAACCAATGAACGAGAAGAGATTTTTTGTTCCGACTAAGACCCCAAACCTCCATACTTCGAATGTAACTTGACCATGCGTGATCCAGCACATATATTATAAACGCAGCATTTGTGTGAACTAGCTGACAAACGTTACATAAATTTTATGTAGTAAATTTTTTTAAACTTTTAGGTAGCTATTGACATACTTTGTCATGATACATGTATAGTATTCTAGAGTCCTTCACCACCGGCATCAACAACAAAAACTTATCATATCCTTATTTGGGGGTCTTTAGAGGATCAGGGAGGTACTTATCAAACGGTTGTTGTTATTTTAGTTTCAAACATATCAAATTTGCCCATATCGCAGGATATTCATTCGAGATGACAACCTCCTTGAGCCGTCTCCCCAAAAAACCTGAAATTGTACATGTAAATATTATATATATATATATATATATTTAAGAAATCTTCTGTACATGAACAATGAATCCGTATGTTGCTTCAGTAAATATATTTATGGACGTTTGAACTGCTTGGCCGTGTTAGGCACATGTGTTTCGTATTGCCTGTGTACCATGTACGTTTATTTTTTTTTAAAAGGCAACAACAAATTATCTGACTGGTCCATCAGATGATTACAAAATGTCATTAAAATCCAATTAAATGCTTATGTCGCGCTAGATTATAGCCGTATTTTAACAACACTTGGCATCTTTAGGCCAAGTCGTTGAGGTTGTGGAAATGTATCACCTAGAAAATTATCCCCATATTGTGTTTAGAGCATTAAAAAACACGTATGGTCAAGTGCCCTAATGACCTCCTTTGTCAAGAATAGACAACCTGATCAAAGATTGGGTTGTTATGCGCCGCCCAGCTAACAAACAAACCACCCATGATACTGCCATTGCCATGATGTAATCCTATTATAGAATGTCATAAAAATATTTTCATAGGCACTCTCTGAGATTTGGTTTAATCTGTTTGGAAATTTTTTTTTATAAACCTTAATTATGATATTCATATTTATATAATGTGACGCTTAAGTCATAAGAAAATAGGATCAGAAAAATAGGATCAGAAAAATAAATTGCGTAGATGTTAATCAATCCAATGGGTTAATTTGCCCTTATGAAATTGTCTGTTGTGAGGAAAGTATAAAACAGGAACAGATAATTATTTTACCATTTCTAGTGTAAATAGCGTGTCGTCCAGTCCGTTTTACTGCGTTGTTCGCGACGAATGTAACAGAGGGGAACAACTCTGTAATTACTTCATTTCATCTATTTCAATATATCATTTATTGCTTTATGCGTGTGATGAGATACGAGAGAGTGGGGAGTAAATAATGGGACCCGTAGGTCGTGCAGGGAGGGTGGAGGTGTGCGTGCGTGTGTCAGTTTGAAGTTGCCGGTCGTTTGTTTTTAAGTACAGATTACACTTTTTTTGTGTGTTTGTGCACGAGTTTGTGTAAAGAAATACCTCAATAATTAGACTTCGGACCACTGGAGTGACCTTCATCATTTATTTATTTTCGCTCACCGACTCACTAACTTGTGCACTCAAAATTTATAAGTGGACCCTGGCGTGTTGTCGTCATCTTGACACATCGTTGTATGAAAATGCATTGACTTGACAAAATCTGTATAACAAATAGATATATTTTTCAAACCTATCCATGAAAGAGAGATTTAGTCTTATTTAAAAAATGGAATTGTATGGATTGCATTTTGAATAGTTGCATTACTTTTCTGGGGACACGGGCGGTAATAATGACTGAACACCACCCGTTCTCCTATTGGATGAAATTTAAAAAAAAATATTCATTGAAGGGAAGCTGACTGCCGTCCCAAGTGGCATCAATTTTAATCTGCAGAGGTTGTTTTTTTTTAAACTGCAGATTTTATTTGTATAGCTATCGTCAATGGTTAAGTAAGGAACTTTATTTACATTAATTGTCATTGTTATTATTATAGAGATTTTCATTTTACGTTTCATTTATTTTGTACGAATGTAAGAAGATTGTCTCTAAGTAATACTGTATTGTTAAGTGACCAGTATATTACTGTTTATCAATGCATCAGAAAAAAATGTTTTTTTTAAAAATGAATATGTTAAAGTTAAAGAGTGTCATTTTTATGACCATCTAATACAGTGTTTCATGAACATAGAAATATCACGAAGCGAATCAATTTTAATGGTAATCTTTGTTTAAATGATTTTATTTTCTCCATACATTTTTTGTCCTTCAATGTTTATATATATAATAGAGATAAATATTATGAATGTTATTTTGCTATAGTTATGACATAATGATGTACCTATGACGTCTTGCGACATTTGCCGCGTCACAGCATTTTTTTGCTCGAGTCTTCGTGAAATTTTACTCCGCTGAAGCAGTCAGTAAACATGAATATCACAAACTGCTTCCATTCTTCTGTGTTTTATTTCATGTGTGGGGTCATCGTACTAATCAGAATGTTCAACTCTAAAGGCTGGTCCACACCTCTCAAATGCTCGCGGGCATTTGATCAAACATCACACGAACGCACTATAAAATACGCCAAAATTGGCGTATTTTATAGTGCGTTCGTGTGATGTTTGATCAAATGATCGCGAGCATTTGAGAAGCGGGGACCAACCTTAAGATACACAAACTAATTGTGTGATAAAAACAATAACTTAAAGTTTTATTAATAGACTAATAATACACATTAGACGTTTCGGCTATGGCCTTCATCAGTACAAATAACATTTTATATGCAAGTATTAAAACTAAATTTACATTATCTAATACTAATACACACTATTTCATCTAAAAGCAATAATTAAGTACAGATTTTACAAAAAAACAACACAGAAACGAAAAGAAGAACGAAGGGCACAATAGATTAACAGAAACACAGGATATAAGACGAGAATGGCAGTATCAAAAGCTAAAGTTAAAACCACAACTGGAAAAACGATTCAACAGCTACGTAAAATTGTGAATTGGGTTTAATCCATTTGGAGATATTTAGGGAGAGAAGACCAAGAGTTAGGAAGAAAAGACCAAGAGTTCGGGAGAGAAGATCAAGACTTAGGGAGACAAGACCAAGAGTTAGGGAGAGAAGACCAAGAGCTATTGAGAGAAGACCAAGAGTTAGGGAGAGAAGACCAAGAGTTAGGGAGAGGGGACCAAGACTTAGGGAGATGGGACCAAGACTTAGGGAGAGGGGACCCAAGAGTTAGGGAGAGATGACCCAGAGTTATTGTCCAGTTTTAAACGTCTCTTGTTTCGCTGCTAGGCTTCACGCAGTAAGATGCTGGCGTGATTGAACTCCCACACGTGGACGTCTCTCTGGTGCTAATGGTGCGATACCACGGAAATCCCCCATTATAGTTCTTGCCCCCCCGCCAACATGGCCAATCGACTCCTTCGTTTCAATGTGCCACGCTTTTTTCCCCCCTTTAGGTTAATGATGGCACCAACTGAACGTGTGAAGGGCGAGCACGCGGGTTTACTTTATCCGCAAGAGTTGTATTTCTTTACTCTTCTTCGGTGTATGAGTTTGGTGTGAGGAGCTGATGGGGGTTATTAGCACGACTGGCCGGACGGTTGGATTATTTTATTTCCTGTCTGTTCCTCTTAACCTTAAAAAAAATGGAATTTCCACATGAAGTTTTTATTCATAAAGAAAAGATAGAAACAAATATAAAAAAATAACCGCTCTCATTTCCCCATATGCAGGAGCGAGTGCTTTAAGGCCGTATTGAAATAGGAGATAAGAAGATGTCTCTTGTCTCAACCTTCAAGATATGTAAACGCCTTTGACACATCTCGACATGGTAGTATCCCTAGGTATATCATATCCCAAAGAAGCATGCCTGCAACATCTAAAAATTATTCTAATCTGATAAACACGCAAAAGACCAGTTGACATGGGATGCGACTACAGTGTTAAAAGTTGAGAATTATGACACGGGCTCACTTTGGTTCGCTGATCAATAGACGCACATCTTTTGTTTATTAATATTGTTATTTTTTATAGCCACTTTTAAAATATTTTTTCAACGTATTTTTTATTTTCTTTATTTAAGCGCGGAGCTTACGAAAGTCTCAACTACATATTATCTTTGGCTTTCCTCATCAAATTACACCTCCCTCCTCCCCGCAGGTAAAACACATCACAGGATAATCCCCAGAAGGAGGATTACAGTGCCACGTGATACGACCCTAAATGGACCGGGTGCTGCTCACGGGCGCATTCAACTTTATTCGGATTTCCCCTCGCGGTGTAAGTCACTTAATCCGCGCGCTAAGAAACGAGATGTCATCCGGGGCTCGCTGGCCCGAAATGTCGAGAGTATCGCTCCTGGCCGGGGCGTGATATCAGAGCCACTTGACGTGTTACATTTATAGGATTATCGACACCTTACGGGGCTTAACAGCGTCAAGAGTAGACGGAGAAAGGATTCAACAATTTTTCCGCACAGAGGAAAGAATTGTGGTCCGGTGTGAATGTATATTTTAAATATAGATAACAGCAAATACCAGCCTGATGTCAGAATTTTGGCGTAAAGACTGTAAAACTGGCTGTTAACTTTTAACGCACTGTTTGAGGCATTTTGAAGCAAAGCGTTATTTTCACGGGTTTTATTTATTTACATGTATTTTTGTTTCGTTGTTTAAATTTTTTTTCTAACTTGAACATTTAAAAAAAACTGTATTATTTAACAAGGTTTATAAACACTAATATTGCTTTCTATTGAACTATATTTTTCATGATATTAAAATTAAAATACTGATCAAAGGAAGTCTTTGATGCTTATAACTACCGGAAGATAAAGTTTAATGTCAATGACCGGGTGGCAATTCATAACAAAAGGGCGTTCCGAGCGACATGAGTACGACGACGCCACTAGCAGTAAATAAATAGAAGTAAAAAAAAGATTTTTAAAAACCACGTTTTTATAAGCGGACTAAAAAGAAGAAAATAATTTAAAAACTTATTAGTTCAAGTACTTCGATTTAATATGACTAAAAACGTGGGGCGGGCGCTTATGAGGTTTAACATATGCGGTTCACTCATTCTCTCACTTATAGATCTCTTTTTTGCCTTCTAAATTAGAAATCTTTAATTTTTATACCAAACACCCACCCCACGTATTTAGTCATATTAAATCGAAGTACTTGAACTAATAAGTTTTAAAATTATTTTCTTCTTTTTAGTCCGCTTATAAAAACGTGGTTTTTTAAAAATCTTTTTTTTACTTCTATTTATTTTATTCTTTTTAGTCCACTTATAACAACCTGGTTTTTAAAAATATTTTTTTACCTCTATTTATTTTACCAAACACCTCACAAGCGCCCGCCCAACGTTTTAAAAACATTGTGATGTTGTCACGGGGCGAACTCACGGATGTCAACAAAAGCCGACGGTACAGATGCTTTTATATAGACTATAGATAAATTTAAAAGTTCAATAATTTAATAACGATACATTCGATCGATCTGAAATTTTGATACAATGCATTGTCATCCAAGATCTATCTGTAGTAAAATTTTTCAGATCTCTAGGACCATTAGAAGTGGTTCAATTTTACGTTGGCAGATTTGAAAAAATCTTGGACAAACAAACAATGCCCAACGAAAGCGAGTTAATAAAAACGTGGTAAAAAAAAGTTGCTCGGGGACCAGAATTTTTGCACCGAGGGCTGATTTCTTTAAAAAAAAACAATATTTGCAACTGTTTGTCACTAAAAGTGTTGTATCAGTAACATTCCTGTCGTAACAAACAACTACAAAGAGTAGTTATTGACCTTCAGACAGGCATATGGATAAAAAACACGTTTCTTACTCCGTATGAAAGAACAAACACATACAAATTCTCGTTCTTCCCGTCTTGAACTCGGGCGTGGAATGGGTTTCCCGATTAAACCAGGAAAATAAACACTCTTTTAACATCTAAAACTAATAAATATGCAAGACTAGACATAAACCATGGATAAGAGTAGGACGTAATAATCTTCTGCGTAGAATGAGCGTCTGTAACAGATGAGATAAGATAAAGTGTACTGAATCGTTGAGCCAATCAGAAAAGCGATCTCTCTTTTCTCCCAGTGCACCTCAGTCGGATCTTTCAATAAAGAAAACTGATCTACGCTATAACTCTTCTGTACCAGCAACAATACACTAAATCTAAATCAACCAAACAAGAATGTTATCAAGTACAACCAGGTCAAACGTAGTAGGATGAGAGAAGAAGACAGGAATGAGAGGGTAAAGAAAGAAATAAAAGGGAGAAAAATCTATGGCATGAGATCAGGGGAGAGAAATCTGAGCGTTAAAGTGTGGGGGAGGGGGTACAGATGGTAATCTTACAAGGATTGTACACGATTATTGTTCTTGATGTTGTCAACACTCGCACAGGGAGATTAGTGGCCTGTCCAAGTAGATTTCTAGGCAAACAATTGTTCTTCACACTCGTCTCGCACATCCTTTTTTTTTATGTAGGGTAGGCTACTGTGTGAGTGAGTTGCTGTAAGAGAATCTTCATTCTTTTTTAGTTGCGGTACAAGTCTTTTGTCTGCATGCCTGAATTGTGGTGAAAGTCTTGTCTCTGTCAGATAAATCTTCACTAATGTCATATTGTGGTAAAAGTCTCCTATCTGTCAGATTGTGGTGAAAGTCTTCTTTCTGTCAGATTGTGGTGAAAGTCTCATATCTGTCAGATGTGGTAAAAGTCTCCTATCTGTCAGATTGTGGTACAAGTCTTCTTTCTGTCACATTGTGTTAAACGTCTTATATCTGCCTGCATTGGGGTTTCAAAATTATGTCTTACATGTTTTTTTTTCTCTGAGCTGTGGGGCAAGTCTATTTTTTGTTTCAGTTGTCGAACCTTTGTTCTGCCCAATGTGTGGAAGAAATGTTATGTTGTTCTGGGTTGCATTACAGTTACAGGCACCAGTCTGAAAGGCTAATAGTCTAACAGTTTAATAGTATAAAAGTCTTGTTGTCCATCATGTTTACGTTTACTAATTATTGAAATGATGTTTCTGGGGTGAATTCTGTGGAACATTTTGGTGTTATAGCATTGTATTAGTATATACTTATCCTCCATACAGAAGCGTAACTGGGTTTTCCACGCCCTTGGCTAATTCATTTTGGCGCCCTTGAAAAATACGGAAAATACAAAATTATACGGAAATAAATTAATTATTGAAAGATCAGCCCTGGGCGCCCTTGGTCATACCCCGATGCCAAGCCATTGTTACGCCTCGGTCTCCATAACAATCACCTCGCACCTTTCACATCTTTGTATTTCGCGAAAAAGTTGGATTTTTTCCAATCGAGTTCTAGTTAACCTCCTTAAATCATATAATTTTTTACATGAATCAATGTTTTCTACAAACAAGCAAAGTTCTTCAAGTTTCAGAATTTACATTTAAAAAAAATTAATAAAATAAAAAAAACAACAAAAAAAACCTCCTAGCATAATTCATACTGACTCATGACTTGAATTATGCAATGAAAGATACATGCAAACATTTTCTCAATGGTAACGCAATTTTATGATTGTATCACGGAAATGTGAGTTTTCACAACTGGCTTGTGTTACTGCTGTGTGCCTCCTACGATCGTGATCTTGACAAGTGGAATGAAATTAACGTCACCACTGCATGGAGAGTTTGGCGGATTGCAAGAGCACTGAGTTCACGGGCGTCTCAGGGAGAGTTTGGCGGATTGCAAGAGCACTGAGTTCACGGGCGTCTCAGGGAGAATTTGGCGGATTGCAAGAGCACTGAGTTCACGGGCGTCTCAGGGAGAATTTGGCGGATTGCAAGAGCACTGAGTTCACGGGCGTCTCAGGGAGAATTTGGCGGATTGCAAGAGCACTGAGTTCACGGGCGTCTCAGGGAGAATTTGGCGGATTGCAAGAGCACTGAGTTCACGGGCGTCTCAGGGAGAATTTGGCGGATTGCAAGAGCACTGAGTTCACGGGCGTCTCAGGGAGAATTTGGCGGATTGCAAGAGCACTGAGTTCACGGGCGTCTCAGGGAGAATTTGGCGGATTGCAAGAGCACTGAGTTCACGGGCGTCTCAGGGAGAATTTGGCGGATTGCAAGAGCACTGAGTTCACGGGCGTCTCAGGGAGAATTTGGCGGATTGCAAGAGCACTGAGTTCACGGGCGTCTCAGGGAGAATTTGGCGGATTGCAAGAGCACTGAGTTCACGGGCGTCTCAGGGAGAATTTGGCGGATTGCAAGAGCACTGAGTTCACGGGCGTCTCAGGGAGAATTTGGCGGATTGCAAGAGCACTGAGTTCACGGGCGTCTCAGGGAGAATTTGGCGGATTGCAAGAGCACTGAGTTCACGGGCGTCTCAGGGAGAATTTGGCGGATTGCAAGAGCACTGAGTTCACGGGCGTCTCAGGGAGAATTTGGCGGATTGCAAGAGCACTGAGTTCACGGGCGTCTCAGGGAGAATTTGGCGGATTGCAAGAGCACTGAGTTCACGGGCGTCTCAGGGAGAATTTGGCGGATTGCAAGAGCACTGAGTTCACGGGCGTCTCAGGGAGAATTTGGCGGATTGCAAGAGCACTGAGTTCACGGGCGTCTCAGGGAGAATTTGGCGGATTGCAAGAGCACTGAGTTCACGGGCGTCTCAGGGAGAATTTGGCGGATTGCAAGAGCACTGAGTTCACGGGCGTCTCAGGGAGAATTTGGCGGATTGCAAGAGCACTGAGTTCACGGGCGTCTCAGGGAGAATTTGGCGGATTGCAAGAGCACTGAGTTCACGGGCGTCTCAGGGAGAATTTGGCGGATTGCAAGAGCACTGAGTTCACGGGCGTCTCAGTGAGAATTTGGCGGATTGCAAGAGCACTGAGTTCACGGGCGTCTCAGTGAGAATTTGGCGGATTGCAAGAGCACTGAGTTCACGGGCGTCTCAGGGAGAATTTGGCGGATTGCAAGAGCACTAAGTTCACGGGCGTCTCAGGGAGAATGTGGCGGATTGCAAGAGCACTGAGTTCACGGGCGTCTCAGGGAGAATGTGGCGGATTGCAAGAGCACTGAGTTCACGGGAGTCTCAGGGAAAATGTGGCGGATTGCAAGAGCACTGAGTTCACGGGCGTCTCAGGGAGAATGTGGCGGATTGCAAGAGCACTGAGTTCACGGGCGTCTCAGGGAGAATTTGGCGGATTGCAAGAGCACTGAGTTCACGGGCGTCTCAGGGAGAATTTGGCGGATTGCAAGAGCACTGAGTTCACGGGCGTCTCAGGGAGAATTTGGCGGATTGCAAGAGCACTGAGTTCACGGGCGTCTCAGGGAGAATTTGGCGGATTGCAAGAGCACTGAATTCACGGGCGTCTCAGGGAGAATTTGGCGGATTGCAAGAGCACTGAGTTCACGGGCGTCTCAGGGAGAATGTGGCGGATTGCAAGAGCACTGAGTTCACGGGCGTCTCAGGGAGAATTTGGCGGATTGCAAGAGCACTGAGTTCACGGGCGTCTCAGGGAGAATGTGGCGGATTGCAAGAGCACTGAGTTCACGGGCGTCTCAGGGAGAATTTGGCGGATTGCAAGAGCACTGAGTTCACGGGCGTCTCAGGGAGAATTTGGCGGATTGCAAGAGCACTGAGTTCACGGGCGTCTCAGGGAGAATTTGGCGGATTGCAAGAGCACTGAGTTCACGGGCGTCTCAGTGAGAATTTGGCGGATTGCAAGAGCACTGAGTTCACGGGCGTCTCAGTGAGAATTTGGCGGATTGCAAGAGCACTGAGTTCACGGGCGTCTCAGTGAGAATTTGGCGGATTGCAAGAGCACTGAGTTCACGGGCGTCTCAGTGAGAATTTGGCGGATTGCAAGAGCACTGAGTTCACGGGCGTCTCAGGGAGAATTTGGCGGATTGCAAGAGCACTGAGTTCACGGGCGTCTCAGGCAATTTTTAGGTTATGACTGTAAGAACTCTGCAATTATTTCTAAAGATGTGATTAATATCTTGTTGATGCTTTACTTCTTTATATGGGACACCTGAATGGCGAAACATGAGATTTTTTTTCTCCCCTTGTTAAATCTTTTTCGCCGGGAAAGCAGACAACAAAATCAAGTCCAGTGCTGCCAGTGACTATTTTGAGAAAAACCTGACCAAATGATCAGAAATAATCTAGCCAGCTGGTTAGAAAAAAACCTAGTTAAACACGTCACTTGTCTTTAGTCAACTAAATAGTCATACACACTAATATGTACGGAAAACATATTTGTTCTATAAATTTTAATGAGTTGAGTGCATACATGTATCTTTTAAACATCGCAATGATTTCCTTTACTTGAAAAAAATGAAATATGCATTCCTGTAAACGACATTGGATCCTGTTATATTTACTTTACGGATATGCCAATTAGCATTTTAATTTTATAAATTTTTGAACGATGGCCTTAATTTATTTCTTTATTAGTTGTACAATGTGTTACTAGATACAACCCGCCCATCAACAACGGCTCCCATGAGGAAAAAAAAACAACACAATAGATGTTCAATCCCACCCCCACCCCCTCAGGTATACCCCGCCATGACACTTTCTCCACGCACCTGAACTATAAATGAAAAGAGAGACAACCCGTTCAAAACTGGCGGTTACAAGTACCACAGCCCTCGTCAAATAAATATATACGTAAATAACACTAAGAAATAAATAAAGAATTTTTTTCAAAATTGGGCTTCACAATTCTTCATTAAAGTCACTCCAAAAAGTGATGTTCTCTACCATTAGCCACATATACATTTTTGCACGACACACTAGCAATGAACATTATTATAACCTCTCGCCTCCAACATCAACAGAATTTTACTTTACATACCATTTAAAAAATGAAACCCACACACACATATATATATATTTATATGCCATCAATATTTAAATTTTCTTTAACAATTGAATCTATTGCTTCACTCACTTTATAGGCTCACAATACAAGCACGAATTGATTACAAAATGTCCCTTATGTGTCACAATTTCTTTTCTGAGTCATGCCCTTCCTATCTTAGTGAACTTCTCTCCGTCTACTCACTCACTCGTCAGCTACGCTCTTCTGCCGACACACGTATTATTCTCTGTCCCTAAGATACACACAAAAACATTTGGCGAAAGGTCTTTCTCTTTTTTGTGCCCCCATACATTGGAATTCTTTACCATTAGGATTAGGCATTTGCAGTATTCCAAATACGAAAGCCTTCAAGACTGCACTAAAAACACATCTCTTCAAACTTTACTTTCAAAATTAATTTAATAACAATCAAACATTTCTTTATATTATAAACGTTGTTTATGTACACTCTAATGTCGTTATATGTTGTAGTTATGATATGTATGTTTCATATTGAATGACTTAATAATTATTAGAGTGTAACTATTTTTATGTCAAGCGCTGTGAGCCCAGTTACTTGCTTGGGTACAGCGCTACATAAATTATCAAATTATTATTATTATATAGCAGAGTTCACTGACCAACCGAAGATGGTAATGTGTTTTGATTTAAATGTTTGAAAATTCGAGTTAAATAATCTGCTCAAAATTACCACTATAAAAAATGAAGCACCAAACGCGTATGTGTTATTATTTAAAAAATCTATTTCCAATCAGATACTAAGAATCTAATCAGGGTTTATTCGTTTACTTCAAGGAGTTTCTGTTATCTACATTTTATAGTTATTACGCACCGAACGCGCTTGAGTTATTTATAGAAAACGACGCCGTTTGACTTCGGCGCCAGAAGGGCAAGTATACATTTAGGCTTTAATTTGTCATAGTGACCACACACAAAAAATAAAAAATAAATTAAATTTTTAAAAAAATAAAAAATTAGGTTATTGAAATATCATCAAATACAGTGTCACTGAAATTTTGTGTGCTGTTTTACATGGAATGTCTTCTTTTTTATTTATTTTTTTATCCAGTTTTCTTTATTCGGCCATGTGTAAAAAACATTTTCTAAATTAATTTTCTTCCATTCAATTCTACTTTTATATTTGAAATTATTTTTTTAGATTACGTTTGATGTTAAATTAATGTAAATATCTGAAACCAACAATAATTGTTTAAAAATGTTTAAAGAAACGTTTTGCGTTTTTTAAAAAACAGACTTCTTGTACTTAAAATTAGATATATCAATCATATTATGAGACAAGTTTTATTTTTAAAGTTTTAATTGCATCATTAAAATGTTAAATGTAGGGCTGCGGAAATTAACGATTAATTTCTCGATTAATCGTTAGAAATTTTAACGATTAAATTATTTTTTAATGATGAATCGACCCATCACTTACAAATTATTGGAAGTCAAAAATTAAAATAAAAATTAAAAAAAATAGCTGCCGATAAATAATAAATTTCCTGACGATTACACGAACATTTTGGTTTTCAAACTCTTGTCTGTCGGGAATGTTCAAAATGTTGATATAGTTTGCATACCATAGTTCTAACACTTCGCCTACTTATCAAACCAAATGAAAAGCGTATTAAGCTAATGGCTAATTTTCAGAGACAAAAAATGAAGACAGCTCTTCTGATGATTTACTGCATTACAAAATGGAGATGAAATTTCCTGAATCCATTAACCCTCTAGAATTGTGGGAACTTAATGAACACCGATATCCGATAATGTCATTCCTTGCCAAGACCGTTTTGTGTATACCAGTTACCTCAGTTCAATGTGAATGATTGTTCAGCTTGGTTTGTAGTATTGTCAATTAGACCCACTCATCACTTGAACCAAATAATGTCAACACTCTTCACACTTGTCTTTTTGCGTAGATGATTAAAAGATGACATATAAAGGAAACATTCCAGTGATATTTATATTTTCAACATGAACGATTAATAAGTGTTACTTATGACATCATAAATTTTAATTTTTATAAATTTTAATTTTTGACTGTCATCTAAATCGTTAATTTTTCAAAAGTTAACGATTGAATTTAAATTAATTGTTAACAGCCCTAGTTAAATGTAATTTTAAAAATATTTCTTAAACTTATAGGTGTTTCCGCAACAATGGCAACAGAAGTCACGGGAGATAATCCATGGAATATGTAGTAAATAATCTTTTTCACTGTATGGTCTGCTTTGTAAATAATATACATTCTTGCTTCAAACTTATCTGTACATTTATTGGTTTCTTGATAGATTATAATAGTTCCCATAAAATTTAACGGCACTGAGATAATAAACCAAATCCAGTATGTGTTAGTTATTGTTAGTGGAAAGGAAACAATTTTGTGAATGTTTGTAATTATGAATATGCACAGACAACTGTTTTCTTTTTGCCTACACTCTAATTAAAAACAATAATTATTTATTTATGTCTCAATATGAAACAATGAATCACAGTTGCTTTCATTACTTGACTTCAGGATGAACTTGAAGAAGTATAATAATAACAACATCAATACTTTTCCCCCCAGACCAACATTGTTTATTCAGCATACATCACATTAGTCAATATGCACTACTTAATTTGTGTAATTATTGAGTTAATTAGTCAGAATATTTTGTTTTAATCAAACTATTTTAACTCTAAAAAAAAATCCAATAAAATAATTCATTATACTGTGGCCAGCAGTTAATATAATAACATTATGTTATTGCGCCTCAGCGTGTCTTTGTCCTGTCGGAAAGGGACGATACTGTGTAATTTTAAAAAACTAAAATAACAGCGGTTACTTCTCTTTAAATTAAGCAAGAAATAAAACATAAAAAAGGTCGTTGACTTAAGTTAAAGAACTCTAACCAAGAATATCCTATGCAGGGGTAGGGAAATTTTTTGTCTGAGAGAGCTATAAACACCGCATATTTTGAAAAGTAATTCAGTGAGAGCCATACAATGAGTTTAAAACTAATAATTCAAGTAAATGTGTTAATTATGTGTAATTTCAACACTAAAATTACAACACTTATGTCTATCAATTCTCTTCAATAAAATTGTTATGCAGTTTTATAACAGTTAATATGTAGGTCAAAGGATTCTGAATAAACTTTTTCTTTTTATAATGGAACATTTTTTCTGAGAGCCAGATGCAGCCATCAATAGAGTCTCATCTGGTTCGCGAGCCATGGATTCCCGAGCCCTGATCTAAGGACATTACAACATATGATATTCATTAAAGACGATGAACTTCTGCACGTGGTGCAAGGATCTCCCCAATTCATAGCTACACATACTCATACTTGGCGTAAAGCCATGATAACACTTTAACCCATACACCAACAGGCGCTGTGGCCAAGTATGGATCCTATAATAAATTAAGGTAAAAGTCATCCATGATCCTTTATGAATTTTTGTTTAAACATTGAAACCATAACCACTAACACAGTGATTGCCTTCGATCATAACTGACTTATAGAGTATAAAACATCCATTAAAATAGCATACATTAATTTGTCAATTACATGACAAATAAGAAAAAAACATAAGAAAGACAATAGAGATGACTGGGGGGGGGGAGTTTGTGAAAGATTCCTGATACACTACATGCAATCGTTTATTTATAAATTCTTTTATGTATATTGGAAACTCTGATTAAGATAGCATACAAAAGAACATCAAAGTAAATCTGTATTTGACATGAATTATAAATAAATTTCTTAGTTAATGGCTAGAAGTTTGAAGTTCTACATCTTTGATGTCAAGGTTGGGATGCACAAGAATTGCTGTAGTGAAGGCAGCAAGAGTCCATGTAATCATTGTCGCAAAGTGCACAATACGCGTCTGCGGTTCAGAGATGATATACTCTAGTGGCATGTTTATTTTTTAGCAGAGAGCATTGGCCATCAGGTAGAGCACTGGTCATCAAATAGAAAAACGGCCATCAAGTAGAGCATCGTCCATCAAGTATAGCGCTGGTCATCGGAAAAAGCACTGGCTATCGGCTAAAGCACTGGTCATCAAGTAGAAAATTGGCCATCAAGTAGAAAACTGGCCATCGAGTTGAAAACTGGCCATCGAGTCGAAAACTGGCCATCGAGTCGAAAACTGTCCATCAAGTTTAGACATGGTCATCATTTAAAGCACTGGTCATCAGGTCGAGCACTAGCAATTTAACCATCTAGTGGAGCACAAACCATCTTACAATCACATATTATTTGAACTTGGTTGTCTAAGTTCAAAGTACGCTTGACCCTGGCATGATCATAGCATCCGTTCCGGAAACATGGGTGTTTAATTCTCTTCAGATGATCTCTCAAAGTAACACCAACGAGTGCCAGGAATGGTCAAACGTCAAGCAGCAAAAAACGTCATCACTCGTCAGTTTGTGTCTACAGTTCTCCATGAGATAATGGTTCCTCCGAGACTTTGAGGCTTTGATCGTCCAGTTGCGTGATTGATGCTCTCACAGTAGATTCCCAAATATCAGCGATTAAAAAACTGAGAGGGTAGCTGACCAAGCGCCAGGTTTCCACGGCAACGGTTTGCTGAATGGTCACGCCAAGTGGGGGTTTGGGGTCCGGATCAGAACGGCCTGGTACAACCATCTGTAGTTTCACTGTGACTGGAAGATTAAAAAAATAAATAAATTTTAATAAATACAAAGCAAACAAACAAACAAACCAACAAGTCACGATAGTTGTTGTTACTATGACAAACAAACGGCAAAGATGGTTTTTGCTATGACAAACAAGTCACGACAGTTGTTGCTATGACAAACAAACAAGTCACGATAGTTGTTGCTATGACAGACAAACAAGCCACGACAGTTGTTGTTACTGTGACGAAAATGTTTTAAGTGTCAGTCTTACATTTTCATTAGATTTATCTAACATTTCATAAACATTTCTTTTAATGATTAACGTATCTTTTGTGTAACGTACTGTCATTTATGTTGTTATTATGATATGAATGGTTATTTGATTATTATATGTATGTTATGATCTCCATGTAAAGCGCTGCGAGCCCGGTTCCTTGCTGGGACACAGCTCTATATAAATTATCAATTTATTATTATTATTATCTTTTATTTTACTGTCGTGGCATTCTGTAAGTATGCTTTTATTTTTAAAAAAAGATGGCTCGATCGCCACATTCCCAAGGTAAGCAAAGCTCTGATGCACAGGCTCTCAAACGTTTAGGAGCTACGACCACATGGGTAGTGAAGCGAAATGGCTTTTCAATAGATTTAATTTTTTGGACAGGAAAATAGTGTAACGTAACTTCATTGTTAAATTGAATATAGTGTATATGTGATATATTTAATGAACTGAAACTGACAACCTTAAACGCGTGAACTACTTTAGCCAGTTAGTTATGCTTTGCAACACTTCCACAGAATCAAAGATCCCTCTCAAAACAAAGGGTTTAGTTTCTATCGACCCCGTTGGCTGGAAACCTTTCCTCTGGTGCTAACACCATCATACCATCATACCATCATGCCATCATACCATCATACCATCATACTATGCCAGAATTCCACGCGTCAAACTAACTTTAAAACACTTCATATTCTTTAGTGTTTTCTCTTTCTAAATCAACATAGTAAACTTATCAACGTGAATAAATTTATTTTTATTTTATTTTTAAAACAAATGTTTGACGATGAACCCCTTTTACAAGATTAAAAGAAACCCACCAGTGTACATATTTGATAGATTCGATACTAAAATATCGTTAGTCAATAGGCGCTTTCATGCAACCCGTGCTTAACACATGATTAGGTAATTAAACGTTACAAAAGGGTATACAGTATACAGTGCACACTAGAAATTGAAGTAACTAGTCAGAAGAGAAGTACAGTGTAACCTCTCATAACGAGCACCTCTCATAACGAGTAATAGGCATAACGAGCAAAATAAATGTGAAGAAGTTGCTCCCTTTTTCCCGACATTCATTTGTGAGCCAGGACTTCCGCGCCAATGCATTAGTCTGTGTTTAGCAATGGGTCATTACCGTATTGTTTTGTGTGTGATCAACCGTTTTTAAATCCCTTATATTAACTTCGCGGCCGTCTCTCTCTGTCATCATCTCTCTCATGGGCTCGGCGGGCGGAAAAACAAAAGTCGAAAATGACCCACTTCCCGTAATCCGATCGAACTGAAATTTGGCACACGGACCCGTCTGACATAACAATGCATCGTATCAAAATTTCAGATCGATCGAACGTACCGTAATTAAATTAATGCATTTTTAGTTTATCCTTATATGAGGTATGTAATTTAAATTCACTGTTTGTTATTGTTTTTTTTCCCACGTGAAATTTTGAGCTGACGCATTGAGGCGACCCAACGAAGCGACGGGCGCTTTTGTTTACATTTTACGTGTCACTCTGAGCTCGGTCAAGCGAATCGGTGACCAGACTTTTCCCCTCTCCCCCCCCCACCCACCCCTCCCCCCCCACTAGGGTTATGATGCAAAGTTGAGTTACAGACAGATTCAGTCTGTAAATGTTTGAAAATAATCAATACTGTTAGTTATGTCTCATATATAAGGGATTTATAGTCAAAAACTTTGTTTTTACGGGTTTGTTTTATTTAAATCCCTTATATTAACTTCACCGCCGTCTCTGTCTTGGGCTCGGCGGGCGGAAAAACAAAAGTCAAAAATGACCCACTTCCAGTGATCCGATCGAGCTGAAATTTGGCACACGTATCAAAATTTCAGATCGATCGATCGTACCGTAATTAAATTAATGCATTTTTAGTTTATCCTAATATGAGGTATGTAATTTAAATTCACTGTTTGTTATTGTTTTTTTCTCCCACTTCCACGTGAGTTTGAGTTGACGCCGACCGTCGTGTTGACGCCGACCGTCGTGCCGACACCCCTCACATCCCACCCCCATTTATTAAAGATAAGGGACATCACTCGGTGTCAGTCTGTAAATGTTTGAAAATAATCAATACTGTTAGTTATGTCTCATATATAAGGGATTTATAGTCAAAAACTTTGTTTTTACGGGTTTGTTTTTATTACAAATTTTGTATTCAGACAGTATTCGTAATTTTTTTAATGCGCAAAGCGTAATAACCTGTGCTAAAATGTCTTCGAAGAAAAAAATCACAAGAAGACAATCACAAGAGAGAAAAGCTAACTGTCGAAATGAAACGTAAAATCATAGAGAATCGAGAACAACGTGTGAGCGTGGCTAATCTAGCGCGTACATACAATCGGTCAACATCAACGATCTGTACTATTCTCAAGAACAAAACAAACAATAAAAAGATGGATGCTTCAAAGGGAGTGTCAAGAATGTCTACGAAACGGTTACGACACTTTTTCGTCAAATTTTGAAGCGTCGGCAAAAAACAAATGTCTTTAGACAGTGATCTAGTTAAAAGGATTAATTTTTTGTCATAAATTCATATTTTTATTTAGGTTTTTTATATCAAATCTAAATTCTTTTTCGAGTTGTTACATTCTTTAACAATCTATAAGTAATTTTTAATGTTAATAATTTTTTTTTAAAAATGAGTATTTTTTCAGCATGGATCGCATTATTGTATTTTACATTGATTTGTATAGGAAAAATTGTTTCGCTTACGAACGAATTATGCTCATTATAAGAGGTTCCCCTGTACTTAAAAAATAATCTTAACTCCTTCTTCTTCTTCTTTTTTCTGTTTTTTTTTGTGTGTGGAGCTTACCTTTATAGAAAAAAAGCTATTTAAAAATAAATTACATTAACTATCTCATAGTCTTTTTTAGTTCATAATATACAGTCGGACCTTTCTAAGTCCAACTCAAATGGACCAGAATAAATTTCGACTTAAGGAGTTTTCGAGTTATGGAAAATGGCGTCATATTAATCAAGGACAATGTTGAAATTGTTGATATTGGGAGTGGGGGGCCGGTGGAGGGAACTGCCATACAAGCGAGAAGGCTTGACAGGAAAAAGATGATGTTTCATATGAAAGAAAGCCGATTAGCTTTGAAATACCAACACCACCTAAAGCGCCCCTCCCCCTACACTTGACTCCCTCTACAGTGGCATGGGAGGATTAAGATTTTTCCTTTTACTAGTTTTACACAAACGCCATGGAAAATTGGACTTACGGAGGTTAAAAGCCAAAAAATCTTCGAGTTAAGGAGATCTAAAATACATTAGTTTTAAGGAATTTGCCGGAACCCAACAATTAATTCTAGATGGAGAGATTTTCGACTTAGGGAAATTTGACTTAGCGAGGTCCGATTGTATTAAAAAAAACTAGTGTATTACCCGTAAAAAATGACGGAAGTTTTCGAAATAAATGTATTTCAGCTGAAGTTTTTGTAATTGTCCCTTTTGCCTGAAAGCCGTATAGTAAATAATCAGAAAATTTTCACTTTTCAATGGCATGTCATTTTTTAAAAACCATTGAATAAAATAATTTTAAAATTATCTTCTGAATATTATTACTCCCTTTGATTTCTCTATATATTTCTACCCCAAAACTTTTTTTTTGTTGTTGTTTTTTTTTAACAGAAGAAGTTATTTCCCCTGTTTATTTATCATTAAAAGAGACAAGATATCAGGCCAAAAGGAGATTTTTCTTCTTTTTTCTCTACAAAATCTCGTTAATCCGGTCATCCAATATATGCTTATTGCGCATTATCATTTTTCTCGCAATTGTTTTCGTTATCAGGATAAAACCAACTCTGGCCCTAAAGTTATGCGTTGAGCACCAAACAGTTGATAAAATTTCACTTACCATTGGCAACGAAAGAATTCGTCTGGAACAGCAGAGTAGATTCGTCATCGTCATAAACTAGAGTCATGGAAAAGGACGTAGCTCCCCACGGCAGGTTTTCCTCAAACTGGAACGTGACGCTGTTGTGGTCACTCACAATTTTGAAAATCTTTACTCTGAAATGAAATTTTATTTATTATTTTTAATATAAATTATATAAAATAGCTACATTCACGCATTTATAAAAAAAAGTTAATCATACAATAATATGTTAAGTAATAATGGCAACTATTATAACAAAACTTATCCCCTTACAGTTTTAATTCCCCCTTTCATTGTTTATTCTAAGATTTAAGGACAGCATAGTATCAAAGTTATCCATAATTTTAGCTTTTGTAAGGAGAAATCTGCATTCCCCGCTCATACAAAAGCCCTACCCAGCCGGGAAATTATTATTCCTTGTGGTGATACATAACTCGCAATTCTCTAATTTTTGTGTATGTCAAAATTGCAGCTTCCCAGGATTCTCAGATAAACAATGTTATTTTCGTATAAAAGGTTTTGGATGACCTTAGATAAGCAGAAAAGCTTCTAAAATTTTGTGTGGCGTGGTTGGGTATGGATTTCACGCAATGAACAGTTACTCACATATTTGGGGAACCGTAACTCACATATTTAGGTGAACCATTACTCACATATTTGGGTGAACCGTTAATCACATATTAAGTGAACCGTTAATCACATATTAAGTGAACCGTTAATCACATATTTGGGTGAACAGGTACTCACATATGTGGGTGAACCGTTACTGGCATATTTGGGTGAATAGTAAATCACATATTTGGGTAAACGGCTACTCACATATTCGGGTGAAACTTTACTCGCATATTTGGGTGAACATTTACTCACATATTTAGGTGAACAGTTACTCACATATTTGGGTGAACAGTTACTCACATATTTGGGTGAACCGTATATCACATATTTGGGTGAACAGTTACTCACATATTTAGGTGAACCATTACTCACATATTTTGGTGAACCGTATATTACATATTTGGGTGAACCGTTACTCACATATTTGGGTGAACCGTATATCACATATTTGGGTGAACAGTATATCACATATTTGGACGAACGGCCGAACGGTTACTCACATAATAATGTGAACCGTAAATCACATATGTGGGTGAACTTTACTACTATGGCGGATTAAAGGGGGCGTGGGGGCTGAACGGGCCATTGGCCGCCGATGATTTAGGGGCCCCAAAACTTACTATATTTTATAACAAAAATGGACAAATGTTTACACGATAAGTTAAATAAATTAATAAAATCTTATCTATTATTAATAAATCTGATCTCTATTCCGATACGATAGTCGAAAAACCTGATTTGATAGGCTCAAAAAGCGAAATTATTAAAGAATATCACTCATTCATCTTAAATTGACAAGTTATTCGTCGAGATCTGCTGGTGTAATCGGAAGTATCTTGGCTTGTGGTGCAAGCGGTCGCGGTATCAATTCCCCGGTGGGGTGTGGAATTTTAAAAAATCCCTTATATTAACTTCACCGCCGTTTCATTCGTCGTCCCGTCTGCGATGCCCGTCCGCCCGCGGAAAAACAAAAGTCGAAAATGACCCACTTCCAGTGAAGCCATCGAGCTGAAATTTGGCACATGGACCCGTCTCACCCAACAATGCATCGTATAAAAATTTCAGATCGATCGAAGGTACCGTAATTAAATTAATGCATTTTTAGTTTATCTATACTATATAAATCTATATTTAGAATGTTTAGTCGTCGTCTGCTAGAGTTGACCTAGTTTTAAAGCCAAGGGAGATCATTTCGATTTCAGTCTGTAAATGTTTGTCACTTTTGAACACAATCAATACTTTTAGTTATGTCTCATATATAAGGGATTTATAGTCAAAAACTTTGTTTTTACGGGGTTGTTTAATTTAATTGTTTTTTTTTAGTTTTTAAATTGTATTTTACACTCGATTTTATGCTACCGGCAAACAATTATTTCTTCGTGTTCGTATTTTTTTTATTAATTATCTTTTTGGCTGAATAGATACAAGTTACAATCTGACATTAGCTGCTAGCAATCATTTTTCTAAAGGTACACTGGCTGGATAGGGCCCAGTTTGAATAGCAGCCAGGGGTGCCATGCAGTCTTAATCCGCCCCTGACCGTCTATCACATATTTATGTGAACAGTTACTCACAATTTGAGTGTACAGTTACTCACATATTTGGATGAACCTTTACTCACATATTTGGGTGAACCTTTACTCGCATATTTGGGTGAACCGTTACTCACATATTTGGGTGAACTTTAACTAAATTTTCCGGGTTTTTCAGGAAATCATAGACACTTCCTTTAGGCGCCAAATATTCTAGATGGTTGCTCCTTTCTATCCGGACGTTCTGGAACAGCCACCACAATATAAAAACTGAAATCAATGTCACTAAGATCCAGCGACTCATCCTGCAGGTGGCAACAAAAATAAACAAAATTTTAAAAAAATGATAATAACATAAATAAAAATTTAAAAAATAAGTCCAAAAGTTTTTTTTAATTTTTCGTGCTTATTACTTTTTTTGACTACGATTGCTCCCTATTGAGTTTTCTGGAGACTTTTTGCCTTAATCTCGAAGTGGAATAGGGGTAGAAAAGTGTATGTTGCTGCATGGGTGTAAACCAGGGGTGGGCAAACTTTTTAGGGCGAGGGCCGCATTAGTAAGAAATATAACATCAAGGGGCGGCACCTAACTTAAATTTAGCCTCGAATCAAGTACAAACATCCATCTTTAACATAAATTTATTGATTTTTTCAGTATAACCGCAGGCTTCCGCGGGCCGCAAAAAACTCCGTAGTTTGCCCACCCCTGGTGTAAACTATACTGTATAAGGCAATTTTTATTGTTTGGCGTGTACATACAAGAATTCATTATGCGGGTCTAAAAACGAACGTTAAACACGTAAGTCACGATATAAAACAACAAAAATATCTTTAAAAATAAATACATAATGATGTATAGGACATTAAACAGAGTCGATGAAGTAAATTCTATATAAAACATATCGCACAGCATTAAAAAAGCTATAAAATAATATATAAAATTTTAGCATGTTGGCATCCATTTTAAAAATTAAGAATTTTAGACACACACACACAAAATTAATTTTAAAAAAACAATTACTTGCTTTTTAGAAAATTTAAAAAAAAATAAAAAGAAATATTTTTTTTTGAAGACGAAAGGAAAATTAAAAGAAAAGAAGCTTTGTTTAAACGGCAGTACCCTTCCAGATGGATTTTCCCTGTGTAAAATATGAACACAACCTTTATACCGTACACATTAACCACGGATCACAAAGATAAACTTTTAGTTGTAAAAAAACATTTTTTATCCCATTCTCAAAATATTCTTTGGGAAAATTGTGTAAATCTTGCAAGAAATATCAAATTTTCTTTGTTGCATAGAACTATGTGAAGGTCTTACGATTACGGGGAAACAGAATACACTCCAATCCAAGTTTTTTGTGTGGAGCTTACAAAAGAGGATAGCGTGCGAGGACGTGAGATCGCGAGACCGATGTTGAGCCGTCAGGTTTTAACCATGTGATGGGATCAGGGGCGTGTCTGGAATAGTGGTTGGGGTGGTGTGTAGTACCCTTTCCACATTTTTTAATGGAAACCCTCCTGGACTTTTGAAATGTTGCTGAATACACCATGGATCATCGGCGTTTACAAACTCGTCTTGTGCTGTGATATAAAAAGGGAGGGAAGACTTTTAGACGCGATGACACATTTCCCAAAGATATATTTAGCCTCAGAGAGAAATCGGCTCAACTATCTCTAGGTTTGTTTACAATCATTTATGACTCGGTTATTGTTAAGGCTCTGCAAATTTGCAGGATTAATCGTCGGTTGAATCACCCGTGTTACAATGCTCCATAGGTTTAACCTTTTACGCTCATTTACACAAAAATATCTTTTTTTCGTATATCAGAGTTTCGGATAATTGGCATGACCCCACTCACAACACCGGCCCCCTCCACACACACACACACACACACACACACATACCACCACAAAAACGCACTTCTTTCAAGCCCACATTCTCTCGAAGAACTTTTTTTTAAAAACATCAATATACATAATTCCCGTTGTCTGTGTGGATGAAATGCTGTTAGGTGGCGCTGCGATCGATTTTGTTTTATAGTGCTACTAATTTTAGAAAGCAGCGCACCAAATTACTGCACCAAAAATAACACTTTTCGAACGTTCCGTTTAAAATTATTCAATATGATAATAAATGAATCAAATAAAAATGAATAAAATAAATGAAAGTTCTGTATCACGTTATTTTTTTAATCTGATGTGTAATTATTTTGAAAAACTAACATCATTTTTGACGGGTGATAAACTAGTCAATAATAATTTACCGAAAATCACACACAAAATACAGTCATCAAACACCGACGCTGAATGTCTGGATCGGTTTCCGTTGCCGTATGAGGAGAGGGGAGAGACGAATGGGATCTGAGACGACGTAATTATTCTCTCATCTGAGCCAAGCTGCGGGGCCGTTGAAAGGACCGCCCCATCGATCACTTCTGACATGAATATCCAAGTTATCAATGAGCTGCGAGCAGACGGGACACTCCAGGTAACGATGTTATGGAAAATTCTTTTCGGCACGAAACTTAAGTATTTGGAATTCTTAGCTCACCCCCCCCAACCCCCCAATCCCTTAACAACCTCGACACCCAGGCACACACACACTTCTCGACACCCAAACACACACACACTTCTCGACACCCAAACACACACGCACTTCTCGACACCCAAACACACACACACTTCTCGACACCCAGCCACCCACACACTTCTAGATACCCAGGCGCACACACACACACTTCTAGACACCCAGGCACACACACACTTCTAGTTACCTAGGCACACACACACTTCTCGACACCCATGCACACACACACACACACACACAAAAACGCAAGGACATGGGTTCTCAAACTAATGTTTGGTGGGACTCGACAATGTGAACATGCTAAGGTATTTTTCAATAGATGCAGAAATTATTTATTTTTTAAATAACTGCTTGAGTCACTTCCCGTCATTTGAGAAGCGCCGTAGGAACAATTAAAAACTGAAAGAGTTTTTCATTGATCTTGTTATTAATTTCTGTTTTAAGAATCTTATATGCGCGTTTATTCTACCAACGCAATAAAAGCGAATTAAAGGATAGTGGATTATAGGAAATTGGATTACAGGATGGAGTGTTGAATATTCATTCGTGATGGCTTAGCATTTAGTTACCGACTCCATACATATTTATATTTTTTATTCTTACAATAGTTAAAAGAAATTTATGTCATTGCTAACGATCTTGTTGAAAGATATCTAAATAAAATTTTAAATAATCGAAACAGTTTTTATTTATTAGAGAAAGCAACAAACAAACAAAAAAGTACAAATGAAACTGTTACATTTTAGGAGATACTCGTTACATGAAGTATATACTCGTGACATGCAATTATATACGTGTTTCATTGAAGTATATACTCGTGATATGAAATTATATACGTTCTACATTAAAGTTGCACAAAAGTATATGCTTGTTGATGTGCGTACTTAATACGAATATTTATCTGGCACATATGAATACTTATTTTGAAGATACTTATTTATTTAGTAGATATAAATATGTCCGTGGCACACGTAGAGTAATATTTGATTTATTTATAGTCCCTCCTGCAATTTATATCCATGTATATGTCATATCGTTCACGTCTATGTGATATTATTTTTTATTTTATTATTTTTTTTTAAATTATTTTTTTTTGCAGATATATTCATTTTCCCGAAATCTCTCACAAAATTCTTATCAAATCCAGACAAGGAAAGGGATGATATATCATTAATCAAGTTTCTTGATGCTGTATTTATAACAAACAAAGGTTATAAAATGTTAGTGTGTTTTTGTCCATCCAGAAAGTGTTTAACTGTTAAGGGTATCGAAGAAACACAAGAAATAAATGCTAAATATTCATGTAAGACATCTAATCCAAACTAACGATGAAAAGAACTTTGGGGAAATGACAAATTAGAAATTATCAAATCTTATAAACTCTGCGGCTTTATAAAAAGAAGCTTTTACAAATTCAATATGAATATAAAATACAATTTTAACTTATTTTGGTAAGGCATATACTAGAATATGCAAATGAGGGGGGGGGTGAACGGGCTAAAGCCAGGGGCCCCCGATGATTTAGGGGCCCCAAAATTTAGTATATTTTATAAAAGGTGGACAAATGTTTGCGTGAATTCCTGAAAATATCATAAATTAAATAAATTAATAAAATCTTATCTATTAATATGATCGCTTTTCGGACCCGATTTTTATAAAAACCTGATTTTAAAGGCTCGGTAAGGGAAAATATTAAAGAATATTATTTATATTTTTTAAAATTTATATTTTCATCAAGTTTGTGTGGCCTTGTGGAAGAAATTCGGCTTGTGTTCGGTCACGCGATCGATTCCCGCTGGGGGAATAACTTTTTATTTTTCATTTGTCTTTTGTTTTTAAATTGTCTTTTTACACTCAATTTTAGGATACCGGAAAAAAGTTATTTCTTCGTATTGGTTTTTTAAAATCCCTTATATTAAATTCACCGCCGTCTCTGTCTCTCTGTCGTTCTGACGTCATCTCTCTCTGTCTGTCTCTCTGTCTTGGGCTGGGCGGAAAAACAAAAGTCAAAAATGACCCACTTCCCGTGATCCCATCGAGCTGAAACTTGGCACACGGACCCGTCTCACCTAACAATGCATCGTGTCAAAATTTCAGATCGATCGAACGTACCGATTAATGCATTTTTAGTTTATCCTTATATAACGTATGTAATTCAAATTCACTGTTTGTTATTGTTTTTTTTCCACGTGAGAGTTTGAGTTGACGCGTTGACGCGACCCATCGAAGTACCGGCGTGCTTTTGTTTACATTTTACGTGTCACGCTGAGCTCGGTCAAGCGATCGGTGATCAGACTTTTCCCCTCACCCACCCCCCACCCCATCCCTCAGTCTATTGGTACATTTATCTCAGTCGCTTTTTAAAATAATCAATACTGTTAGTTATGTCTCATATATAAGGGATTTATAGTCAAAAACTTTGTTTTTACGGGTTTGCTTTATTTACTTTTTTTTCCTGCCCGCCCATGACACGGCAGTGAAGTTAATATAAGGGATTTAATAAATAAAACAAACCCGTAAAAACAAAGTTTTTGACTATAAATCCCTTATATATGAGATATAACTAACAGTATTGATTATTTTCAAACGCGACAAACATTTACAGACTGAATCTGTCTTAACTCAACTTTGCTTCATAACCCTTGGGTGAGTCTGGCCCGTCCAAGACAGAGAGACAGACATAGAGAGATGACGGTGAAGTTAATATGAGGGATTTAAAAATGATCCACTTTCCGTGAAGCCATCGAGCTGAAATTTGGCACACGGACCCGTGTCAGCTAACAATGCATCGTATCAAAATTTCAGATCGATCGAACGTACCGTAATTAAATTAATGCATTTTTTAGTTTATCTATATAAAACTATATGTAGAAGTCGCTATTGTTTACATTTTACGGGTCACTTGACTTCACGCCAGGCATCGGTGAACACATCTCGGGTTTTAACCAGGTGTACCGGCGTGCTTTTGTTTACATTTTACGTGTCACGCTGAGCTCAGTCCAGCGATCGTTGACCAGACCTTTCCCCTCTCCCACCCGCCCCCAGGGGTTATAAAGCATGCTGCAAAGGGAAGTTAAGACCGATTCAGTCTGTAAATGCTTGTCACTTTTGAACATAATCAATACTTTTAGTTATGTCTCAAATATAAGGGATTTATTGTCAAAAACTTTGTTTTTACGGGTTTGTTTTATTCATAATAATCTTTTTGGCTGGGAAGGCCGATCCCATAGACAGACAAAGTGGACGCGGTGGTCGAATGGCAGCGCACTGGACTGTCGTACCGATGGTCACGGGTTCGAATCCGTGTGAAGGCAAGGGTTTGTTCCCGGGGCCTAGGGCGTCCCTGAGTCACCCCGCTCCGAATGGGTACCTAACTTGTAGTGTTAGGCGGCTGGGTAATGCGTGGAACCCACAAAGCCGTGGCCTGTGAACGTTGCATCACTTGCCAACAGATCATCTGTCATGGTCTGTGGACGCAATTATCTTCTGCATAGAAGGAGCGTCTGTATAGATAAGATAAGATAGATAAGTATGAGAACTATTTAGTTACAAGTTACAGTCTTATATTAGCTGCTACTGCTAGCAATCATTTTATTTAAAGGGACGCTGGCTGGAGAGGGCCCCAGTTTGAATTGCAGCCAGGGGCCCAGTGCATTCTTAATCCGCCCCTGATGCACCTGCTGTATGGGAGCCACCCATCAAAGAAAAGATAGATAAAACAGAACAAATGAAAAATAAGAGCAGCAATATTCATTTACCTCAGAATTCTCAAAACTAACAAGAGTAACACCATGAATTAAATCATTAAACCCAGAAAACCAAAGGATAGAAGAACAAACTGTAAAGTAATAATAAATAATACATGAGGCAATTAATTATAATTTACAAATATAATACAAAGATAAAATAGGAGACCAATAGGGATAAAACACGTTTACATTCCGTGTGGAAGAACAAATACATTCTCCTCCACATCTGAAATTCAGGCGCGAAATTGGTTGCCTGTTCAAACCAACAAACTCTCAACATTTCAAAACTCTTAATAAAAATGCAAAACTAGACGTAAACCATGGATAAGCGTAGGGCGCAATAATCTTCTAAATATACGAAGGATCTGTAATGGGTCAGATAAGATAAAACGACGCGACAATACGATTATAAATCTGGTTAAGAAAACTCAATAGGGCTAAAACGATATAAAAAAACAGACTTGATTAGCATCATTAAATGATGATCGTAAAAAAACAACACACCACAAATCTATGAATTTGTAAACAGCCTATTTGCCGTGTTCAACAAGTAATAGTCTAACTACCGCACCACAATCTACAGGCAAGGGTGGCCAGACCTATAGTCACTGAGAGCGATTTACAATATACACCAAAATTGAGTATTGTTGAAGCACTATGAGTCATCAAACCTGGCTTCCAGTAATCCTTGTAACATATCATTCATAAATTGTGAACACAGAAGAGCCGCACGCGTCCACCTTTTGGACTACAGCAAAGATTTCTCAACCCAATGAACTCCACTCTCGATGTGCTAAGTACAACAGCACTTTGGTTGAAGTTTAAGGATACTAAAAAAAAATTCTATAACGTTCCTTTAAAAATAAACAAACCAAACGTCTGAAAGCTCTATACCGTCACGGGGTTAGCCATGACTAGGGCACTTAAGAACCATACAAAATTCGGGGGGGGGGAGAAACATTAGGTTTGTGACCTTTGACCCCAACCGTTTCTCCACAGTAAGGGGAATGTCAAGCTGCTTTATCACATAGCTGTCATAAACATTCACGTGCGGCCTTGTTTAGGACACGAGCAATGAACTATTCAACGGCTCCCACGCCCACGCGCGCAGACAGCCACTCAGAAACAGGTTCCGTGATGTATTTTTAAGTCTTCACTTGACCCGTCATCGCTCCATTGCATAAAATCTACTTCCCGAAATCTAACATTCCCAGAAAAAAAACACTTCTGATTCATGTTTGAGTTTGTTTAAATAAAAGGAGTTCGGAAATTCCCGATTATTTTCAGTTGGTGAGGAAAACGTATGACTAAAAATTTGGCTTATTACGGTCTATAACCCAATTTCACCAAACCCATTTCGCTTTACCATTCAAAAGAACTGACATTACGCCTTTAAGTCATAACCCTTGTTTATGTGAAAATGTGTTCTAAAGCATGCAGGAAAACTGGCGTTGCAAAGATCACAAAATCAAAACTATCTTTAAGTTTCAATTGCAGTTATTATCCATTTTAAATTCGCTCATCAGAAAATGTTTCTTTCACTGTCCATTCGTCGGTTATTTAATTGCTATAGTAATTCCCTTTTTCTAGTTAAGGAAACAAATATGCAAACGTTTAGATTTTTATTCTTTAAATCAAAGACAAATGTACAATTATTTATTACTAGTCAAACAATGAATGTTTGTAAAATAAATAATCAGTTTGTTGTTATTGTGTTTTATTTATTACTAGCAACAAAGCCCGCCCAAGGACGGGAATAAGTGTAGGGTGACCTGTGAAGTTCGTGGACGCTATGTTTTGGTAGTTGTTATGCTGAAGCGTTTGCAGGACATTGTCGTCGCAGGGAAAGGGATGTGGACAACAACAACAACAAAAACAGCAAAAACAACAACAGCAACAAAAACAAAACAACAACAACAACAAAACAAAAACAACAAAACAAAAACAACAAAACAAAAACAACAACAACAGCAAAACAACAACAAAACAACAACAGCAACAACAACAAAACAAAAACAACAAAACAACAACAACAAAACAACAACAACAAAACAACAACTACAACAAAAAAAGCAACAACAACAGTAACCACAACAAAGCAACAACAACAAAACAACAACAATAACAACAACCACAAAACAACAACAAGCAACAACAACAGTAACCACAACAAAGCAACAACAACAAAACAACAACAATAACAACAACCACAAAACAACAACAAGCAACAACAAAAAACAACAACAATAACAACAACAACAATAACAGCAACAAAAAACAAACAACACTTAAAACTTTTGCCAGTACCCTCCAGGACCATCAAGGAAAAAGCATTAAACAGAATTGTCATTGGAATAAGCGACAGGCATCACTTCAAGATGGGAACAGCATAATGAATTATGACAAAAAAAACTGCACCAAAAATAACTCGTTTTGAACCTCCGCGTAATATTTTATATGTAAAATTTTATCCGCTAGTGTTTGGCTGTAAGAGTCATATGTGTTTGATGGACCAATCGCTATAGATGACTGGACAGAAAGGACAGAAAGGACAGAAACTTGCATTTTATTATATAGACTAGGATTTTTTTAACGAATTTTTAATTTTTAAAATTTGTTTACATTTGAATGTTTTAAAGTGGATTTCTTTATTCCTATTATTATGCAATTGTGAGCATTTGAGTAGGGGAAATGTGCAAAGATACACAAATGGCTTTCAAGGGAGGGAAGAAAAGGAATTTCTTCGACATTCGTCTGACTATTTACTCTAATTACTAATTTTTAGTTTCTAATAATAAATAATTATAATTATAGCTATTATTATTTTTAATCGTGTGAGAAATATATATATACTAGGGGCAAGTACCCGGCTTCGCCCGGGTTTAACAACAGCAGCAACAACAACAAAAACAACAACAGCAACAAAACAACAAAAACAAACAACAAAAACAAAACAACAACTACAACAACAACAGCAACAACAACAAAGCAACAACAACAAAACAACAACTACAACAACAACAGCAACAACAACAGCAACAACGACAAAACCAACAACAGAAACAGCAACAGCAACAAAACAACAAAAACAAAACAACAACAAAAAAACAACAAAATCAACAACAAAACAACAATAAAACAACTACAACAACAACAGCAACAACAACAAAGCAACAACAACAGCAACAACAACAGCAAAAACAACAGCAACAACAACAGCAACAACTACAAAAACAAAACATCAACAAAAAAATCAACAACAAAACAACAACAAAGCAACAACAAAACAACAACAAAACAACAACTACAACAACAAAAGCAACAACAACAAAAAAAAATTTTATGGCGATAATCGCCTTCTTGTTAATCTCGACACCAAAATGTTTATTAATTTGCGTCATTATTTTACGTCTTAATTTTCAATAATTTTTATTTTATATAGCTCATATAGGGAAAAACTACATTTTGGGCCCCCGGGCCCCAGTAGCTTATATATAAGGAACGAAACCTGTTTAATAACCTTTCCAGTATAATTTTGTGTACGTGTACCAAATTTCACGTTATTTGGTTGTCTGGATCTTGAGTTATTAGGGAACAGACAGACAGACAGACAACAAATGCGTCTTATATATAGAGAGATATAACTATATAATTTGCAATTGTCACGCAAGTCAGTATGTCCTGACGCTACTAATTTTAGAAAGCGGGGAAAACCAAATTACTGCACCAATGCATCAAAAGGTGTGCAAATTAAAGATGCGCTGTAAAAAAATATTATATGACGTATTTTTTTTCGCTCATATTTTAATTTTCGAAAAGGGATCAATGTAAAAAGAGGATTTGATGATGGTTAATTATAAAATAAAAAAACAAACGGGGCGCCGTAGGCGCCCTGCAACGCAACCCCTATTTTATAAAATACTTTGTGTACATTTCAGAAAATTTAATATTTCGTATTTATCAATCAAGGACAAGTTAGTTGGGCTTTTGAAAAAGGTCGGTGCCATAGGCGCCCTAAAAAGTGCATTTTTTATAAAATAAATAGATTTCAGCTGAAAACTTTCGTCATTTTTGACGGGCGTACACTAGTATATATATATATATATATATATATATAATATATATATATATATATATATATATATATATATATATATATAATATATATATATATATATATATATACTTTGCTCTGTAACACAAGGGCCGTTATGTCGGGACCGTTTTGTCCCGGGCCGTTTTGACGGGTCACCGTATTTAGGCGTGCAAAATATCAATGAGAGACCATGATCAATCATTCGCGCTAAACTCCGACTTGGACCCAACTCAAACAAATATAATTCAGTGTTCATGTGAAAAGTAACAATTGTTTTAAACGAAAATAACTAGCAAGATGTTTTAAAACACCTTTAAGGGCAAGTGTTGCCGTCTACATTTCCTGCTAACATCGCCAGAAGTGTAACACCGCCAGCAGTGTAACCCCGCCAGAAGTGTAACACGTATAAACGCGGGGTTGAATGTGATACGATCCTGGAGATGGAGACGATAGGGTGAACAAAATTACCTGACTGGCGCTGGTAGAGGCACGAGTTAGGGCCCTAGGGCTAGAGGCTTATAGTCTTCTTGGTCCCTGTGGACAGAGTGGATGACTTGGGGAGATAGGTGGTGCTGGTGGTAGAGGCACGAGTTAGGGCCCTAGGGCTAGAGGCGTGTAGTCTTCTTGGTCCATGTGGGCAGATTGGGTGACTTGGGGAGATATGTGGCTTTGGCGGATGGTATGTGGGAGTATGAGGTCAGGGGCGGGTGGTATGTGGGAGTATGAGGTCATGGGCGGATAGTATGTCTGAGTATGAGGTCAGGGGCGGATAGTATGTGGGAGTATGAGGTCATGGGCGGATAGTATGTCTGAGTATGAGGTCAGGGGCGGATAGTATGTGGGAGTATGAGGTCATGGGCGGATAGTATGTGGGAGTATGAGGTCAGGGGCGGGTGGTATGTGGGAGTATGAGGTCATGGGCGGATAGTATGGGGGAGTATGAGGTCATGGGCGGATAGTATGTGGGAGTATGAGGTCATGGGCGGATAGTATGTGGGAGTATGAGGTCAGGGGCGGATAGTATGTGGGAGTATGAGGTCAGGGGCGGATAGTATGTGGGAGTATGAGGTCAGGGGCGGATAGTATGTGGGAGTATGAGGTCAGGGGCGGATGGTATGTGGGAGTATGAGGTCAGGGGCGGATGGTATGTGAGAGTATGAGGTCATGGGCGGATGTAATTTGGGGATATAAGGAAAGGGTGTATTAATGTGTTAGGGGGAAGGTTTTATGGTTGGATTAAGAAGAAGATGCGGATGTTTCATTCAATAATGTATGGTGGGGGTAAGGGCGATATAAGGACATTTTCACATTGTACGGGAATTAATGATGTCTTCATTGCTACGCTCGAAAGCACCTTTAAAGAATTACTTTATAAAAATTTCTTATAGATTGTAATAGATAAAGAAAATAAAATGATGCACCGTGTAACTGCGAATGTTGACGGCAGAATTCTTGTTCTTTTTATTTTTAGTAAAATATTCGTTTTCAAAAGGAAACAAGTCTAATCGTTTTTGTTGTTTTGTTTTTTAATACTTTAATACTTTAATACTCACCCCATGAGTGTACTTGAGTAGAGTGTTGCTATGATTATCTCATCAAGGATGTAATAGCGACTACACAGCTGTAACGATTGTCTATCACTGAACACGTTCCTCAATCATTCTTTGAAGCAGGCAGCTAGCGCCGAACGAGACAGTATCTCCCATCAGCTTGAGTTGAACTGAATACTCAAATCCACATGTTGGTTTGTTACTTATTGCCCTAATGCTGGATTAAGCTGGTGGCAACGGTGAACACTCCGCTGCCTCCCACAGCTAGTGGTACGGTGACTCTATCTGCTTCAGTTGTTTATCCCGCGTGTATCAATTACATTGGATTTAGCTTTACCGCCGCCCTTGTCGGATCATGGGGCCCCTTGTATTTCCCCGGGCACAACTCGTGGATATCGTTTTCTGTACCCCGGGCGTCAGGAAACTGAAATGTAAATAAATGAATGACTATCAGGAGATGAAGGCCTCAGACGGATTAGGACGTCGGGCGGGATTGTAGGCTAGGTACAAATATATATAGAGAGCGAAATAGATGTTAGCGTTGATAATTTTTTTTTCAAAATTGTCCAGCATTAGTCAAATGAAGTGCATAAGAAACAAAAATAACTGAAAAGTGAGGGCTCCCCAAATCAGGAGCGGCACCATCTGGATAGTGGTGGGGAGCTGGTGGTGAGAGGAAAGTCTTAAGAGAAAAAAAATTCAAATGAAAAAATGGGTCAGATAAATAATCTAAAATGCAAAATATATTTGTTGGCTTCAATCCGAGAGTTTGAGGATGGCTGTGCCTGTAAAATATCTACCACCCTTGTAACTCGTGGGACTGAACAATAACATGGGTGTGGTTTGTTATTAAAAAAAAATACTATAACATACTGCGCATGTATTTTGACCAACTATTCTAAGCAAATTTAAAACTTGAAAGTAAATTTCCCACGACTTCTAACTTATATTATTATAGCAGACTTAAATAGTTGTGCATTTATGGGACAGAGCAAATATATTCTCAAATAAAATGTACTATTTATTAGATATAAGTAATAACTAGGTAATATTAATAATTTAAACGAAATATAATAATTAATAGAAAAATGTTTCCCAAACATACATTTGATATAAATGTCATTTAATTTTTTCTCTCTCTCTTGAACATTTTCTTATGACTTATTTTTTATTTCAATTTTTTTTTGTTGTAATTTTAAACTCTGAATTTACCAATATCTGTGCATAATGTTGTTTCTTGAATAGCTACAGGCGAGTGTAATAAACTAATTGAGGCTAACGATAATTATATTGGATTATATATATATATATATATAATATATATATATATATATATATATAATTATAAATATTTGCTAAACTGTTGCAAAAATTAAGTATCTTCGTTCTTTCCGTTGACATCTTCGGTGTGTTGTGACGAGTAGACACACATTTTAAAATTATTTTTTTATATATAATCACGCAAAAAATCCACTAAATAAAATCCGTTACCGTTGAACGAGAATGCTATCCCAATATTGATATTTTCCCCTTCTTTGAGCGATATTTTAAAGAATCTATGTATCATGTTTAACTACAATTAATTGCTATTCAATCCACAATTTAAGTTTATATAATGCAACTTGATATAAAAACAAGAACATTGAACTGAATCTTTGGCACATGCCGATGTGCGATCTACCCATCTACTAATCCCCGATGAATCTGTCGTTTAGAAAATATAATCAAGGTTCGGCACGTTCTTCTAGATCAGCGCCCAGGGCCGTACAGCTTTGTCTCGATTAATGGTTGAGCACGCCCACCTTTTACGCTCAAGCCCCACCCCATATACCCACCCCCAACTCTTTTTAAGTTTAAATAAATATGTTTATAAACTCCATATGACCGTCGTTTAAGACCAGAGACAATAATAGCAGACGACTGGGACAAACGAGACACAACATTGAAACTAATCTTGACACCAAACATAACCCTAACCCACACACTCACTAACCCGTAAGATGTTGAGTCCAAACTTCAAATGAACAACCAAAATATAGGGCGCTACTCTTTTAGGAAAACTTTATTTTAAAAACTCTCTGCAAATCGTATATATCCTCTTCACTGCATTGCACAAATAATAGAACCCCATTCCCCGCCCCCCAATACTTTCGGAAATTCAGGAAATGACAAAAAGGCTACCGAAATAGGACACTAGATAAATTTATCCGACAAATACTTATTTTCTCTTGTGTGGGCTATTTCTTTTCTTTTCGTGTTTTTAAAGGCTGGTTTCAGCCCAGTAACCCATGAATGCTGTACTTATGTCTTCCACGGTGGCATTAGGTCACACAGAGAACACCGCCGCTATGTTTGCACGTCAAGTTGTTCAATGCGTTATACCAAAACGTTACAAAGTCAACATTATTGGAGAACGCGAGTTTTTTTTTGTTTTTTTTAAAGTTTAAATATTCTTTATGAATTTCAATAAGCCTAGATTGGGAGAAAGCACATATTCCTCCACCTAAAGCAGTTGTTCTTACACTCGATGTCAATGGGGCTGCTCGTCACCGTGGACGACGCGGGGATTTATTTCATTTTAATTGCGTCCTCGCTTTCTTTCAGCCCATTATCCTATAGGGAGGCGGGTTAAAGCCCTACAGAAACAACGTCGTAGCTATAGGGTTGGTGGTGCCATCCCGGTTAGGGTAAGGGTTAATTGTGCCCGGGGCGAGCCGAGACCTTTGCCGCACCATGTCGACAATAAAAAAAATCTTATGCTGGTCACAAATGCCACCCCTCCATAAAAATAAAAATAGTGCCGCCCGTGGCAGATCGTCCACCTGCGCCTTCAGCTTTCGTAAGCTAGTTGCACGGCAAGAAGCGTGAACGCTTTATGGATCATCTTGGTAAACACTCACATTTCGGAATGTAGATTCGGTTTGAAATTTCTTTTGCTATGTCGCTTTTTTTCTTCTTCAATTGTAGCATCTTCTACAGCCAGACACTTTTTTCAATGATGGGATTTGATATCATATGGACCAAAAAGCTTTATTGCGAAAAATGAATTCATAATGTTAAATGCATGTACATTTTCCAACACAATTTCTTTCGATCTGTTTCATCTTTTGATCAAAATCTAAATATTAATATAATTTGAAAATAACCCGCCCCAAAAAAGGCGACTGGATTTAACCCGCCGATCTATGATGGAGGTAATGATGCGTTAACTTCACATCTTTTATATTCACATTAGAGAATATACATCTAAGCCAAGAGACGTCCTTGTTTCCTCAAATTGTGTCTGTTCGCCCACTTTCTACTGATGTTTTACCACGGTGTTTGAAACTGAAGAAACCAACTACATTCTCGAATGAGTTGCGCGTGCACTAATTATGTGTTCCGGTTATATCAGTGTTCTTAGTTACCAAATATAACCGCACTGTTTATAACAGTTAAATTTCCTGATTTCATTTGCTTGCTTGCTTTAAAATATACAGCTGAAAATGTATTTTAAATTTTGGATTCCTAAGCGACAAGGGAAGGTACAGTAAAGCCGTAGGCAGTAGGAATCAATGACAAGTAAAGGGCGCGTACACTACGGTTCGCACTCTTCATATGGAGGGGCGGCACTTGTGGTCTAACTGCAGAGAGTGTTGTTATTTTTTTGAAATTTTTTTTTAAATTTTAATTTCGTAGTAGGGGAGAAAGGCAAAAATCTAGTCCCGTGAGACAAAATTTAGCTAACCAACTGGTACAGAAAGTGACAAAAATGGAGGGAAGCAGAAAGCAAGCGAAATGCATAAGACAAATAGAAAATACAGTTGGCAGATTGACAATGGTGAAAAGGGGGGGGGGAAATTCAATAGATAAATCTAAAAATAAAAGACCTAATACAAACACTAACATTCCAACGTTGATCTATCGCCGTGCACACTTATTCTATAATTGTTACAAATGATTTATTGATTATCACAGTCAGTGTCTATGTTTTTGAAAAGGTTAAAGAATATATATTTTTTTAAAAATAGATCAATGGTTCTAAAACTTAAATTAAAATTTTCGTGGCACCAGGTTAAAGTTAGTCACATGTCTTAAATTTACACGTTCGTCCTTATTAGCAGCAATCAAAAGGCGCCTTCCCGTTTTGTCCGGGGCCGTTTTGTCCGGGTCCGTTTTGATGGGTCTCGGTCTTTCGTCGCTTTTAGCTTAAGGTGAAAATACCCGTGTCTTTAAGGAATGAAACTCTTGCAGGCAAACTAAAATCAAAGAATGATCTTATCAGAAAATTTTTTTCAATTCAATATATTATAAACAAAAAACAGGATATGATCGTAATAAATCCAGCTCCAATAATAACTATTATATCAGGTATGGAGAGATAGGCTTACATAAAATCATGGCACCACTATTTCACTCAGTAACATACGTAGTCATTTTTTTAAACGTATACGCGTTGTCTTATTAGTTACGTTTAGTGTATTTTGGACGGAACATGCATATTTGTTGCAATATATACTACTTAAAATTCGTGGGGTGGGAGAATGCATTTAAATATCATTGTGTTTAAAAAAAATTGGTGCAATAATTTAACTTTGGGACTTATTCAAAAATTTAAAAATTACTTTTGTTTGCAAACCTTTGATACCAACTTGACAAAACCCATGAGTTGGGGAATGCTGGCCCAAAGGATCATAACAGAACGTTTTTTTTTGTTGTTTTTTTTTGTTTTTTTCAACATCTCGGACCGGAAATGATGTGACGCTAGCACGGTTGAACAAAGTCCGTTTAAACATTAGGCTTCTAGGGGGTGAGGTCTCGGGTAAACTTTCTTAAACCTCAGGTGCCAGGGATGATACGACAACCAAGGGTTCTCAAATAATTTTTAAATGTTGCTAACAAATAAATAATCAGACTTTAATTTTTTTTAAACTACAAGGGCAGCAATTTATAAACAAATTTCATTAACATTTTATAACAGAGTTCTGAGATATCCTCACGAGAGTCTTAAGATGAAAATGTGTCACTTTGTTTTCCTCATGCCTCTTTCTTGTGGACAAGTGATGTGAATCACTATCCAACACTCACCACAGAGTGCGAAAAGAAGATTCACGAATTGAGAGAGGATCAAGTCAAATCATCCTAGTATGCTAACACAGATGAAATTAATTGAGAGCGGACCAAACCAAAGTGTCCTACGATTCTGCCACAGCACAGACATCGACGCGCGTTGTCCTCTCACGGGCGAGCGCTCAACGCGCGCGGTCCACTTCAATAGAGACGTCTTTACTGAAAGGGGACCTTTGTTGGGATTCTCCAGGGCAGTACACACGTTACTACTAATGAAGTCTCAGACCTTGCTTGTCTTGTGTGTTCCATGGTAAGGTGGTGGTCAGTATTTTTTTTACTTATCTATGATATCTGCTCCTCCCCCAATAACCCAACCCAAGACCCGATAATAATTTTTTTTTCTTTTTTAATTAGTTGTTTATGGAAAGAAACAGCACTTATTTATTTTAAAATAAACTTTTGCTTTAAACTTTTTTTACATTTAGACGACGTATTTAAATCTAAATTTAGAGTAACTTTCTAAAATCTTCGCAGTTCATCCATTCCCCACGGTCGTTCGAGGACACAATTTATACTAATTTCAGAGGCGGATATGATTGCCGTTGCCACGAGCACACAGGTCACTGAGCTAAAGGATACACCTTTGATAACCGGGCCTCGATATTCCAGGCACGTGATGTTATCCCGTGTGAACGAGTCTCTGTGTTCACGTGATGTTATCCTGTGTGAACGAGTCTCTGTGTTCACGTGATGTTATCCTGTGTGAACGAGTCTCTGTGTTCGCGTGATGTTATCCTGTGTGAACGAGTCTCTGTGTTCGCGTGATGTTATCCTGTGTGAACGAGTCTCTGTGTTCGCGTGATGTTATCCTGTGTGAACGAGTCTCTGTGTTCACGTGATGTTATCCTGTGTGAACGAGTCTCTGTGTTCACGTGATGTTATCCTGTGTGAACGAGTCTCTGTGTTCGCGTGATGTTATCCTGTGTGAACGAGTCTCTGTGTTCGCGTGTGGCCGACGCGAGAGTCAAGAGCTGGTGTTGTAAGACGGCGTTGAATGATGAGTGACTCTTGAGACGAGGACTGCCAGTATACAACAACATCTGGGAAGTTCAGTTGTCACGTGGAGGAAAAAAAAGAGGGAATAAGAAAAAAAGGAAGGAAGCCCCTGGAATCGCCTCTTTCTGAAGAGTGGGGAAGATCTTAGAAATTGTAAATAGTTCGTTTTAAAAAAATTGAACTTTATAAAAAACAAGTTTAAACAACGAAGAAATTACCAAGGAGCAGTTGACTGAACGACTCACCCAGATCCGCTTCTCCACAACTCCGAACCATCAATACAAAATTTTTTCGTATGAGTCCTCATGATGATGTGAAAGGAATGTATTTTTTAAATGTACTAACTTTTTTATTTTTTATTACATACCACTGGGAGAACACACACGTCCACTGGCACGATGGCGTAGGGCGTAGAGGTTGTAAATGTCGGCACGATGGCGTAGGGCGTAGAGGTTGTAAGTGTCGGCTACACAGATAGCAGCGCCGCGGTCCAGGAAAGGCATCGGGCAAGGGATTAGCCCGGGCTAAGGAACAGCGATATATAATCGCTAGGTTTAATCCCGCTCTGTCCGGGTGAACTCAATGGTGGACTTAGGTCGGGAAGCTTGGCGTCTCGGGGTGACAGAATACCATCGACTGGGATGGAAGTGGTAATGGAAAGAGTGTGTTGGCTGGTGTCATCTTCTAGTGACAGAATACCATCGACTGGGATGGAAGTGGTAATGGAAAGAGTGTGTTGGCTGGTGTCATCTTCTAGTGACAGAATACCATCGACTGGGATGGAAGTGGTAATGGAAAGAGTGTGTTGGCTGGTGGCATCTTCTAGTGACAGAATACCATCGACTGGGATGGAAGTGGTAACGGAAAGAGTGTGTTGGCTGATGTCATCTTCTAGTGACAGAATACCATCGACTGCGATGGAAGTGGTAATGGAAAGAGCGTGTTGGTTGTTGCCATCTTCTAGTGACAGAATACCATCGACTGAGATGGAAGTGGTAATTGAAAGAGCGTACTGGTTGATGTTATCTTCTAGTGACAGAATATCATCGACTGGGATGGAAGTGGTAATTGAAAGAGCATGTTGGTTGATGTCATCTTCTGGTGACAGAATACCATCGACTGGGATGGAAGTATTTGATTTAAGGGTGTAATGGATTCTACTTGTGATGGTGTGTAATGGCGGTGACAGAAGTACATACTGGCTTGGAAACGTTTAAAAGAAGAGTGTGTTTGATGCTGTTTGAAGGTGTTCGTGTGGTTGTGTGTGTGAGTTTGATGCTGTTTGAAGGTGTTCGTGTGGTTGTGTGTGTGTGTTTGATGATGTTTGAGGGTGTTTGTGTGGTTGTGTGTTTGATGGTGCTTTATTGGTAGACTTGTCAGGGGATACGTTGGTCGAGTGACAGTGCGCTCTACTGGCGTACCGATGGTCACGGGTTCGAATCCATGGGAAGCCAAGGATTTGTTCCCGGGGCCTAGGGCGTCCCCGAGTCCACCCAGCTTCGAGTGGGTACCCAAAACATAGGGAAATGTGTGGAACACTTATAACCTTGGCATATGAACGCTGCATCACTTTCCAAAATCAACTGCTGCCTTGCAGATGGTCTTGGCCGACCAAAGGCTATGGAAGCACATCCAGAAAAAACAGCAGGCTGAAGTCGGCCAATTGGCGCAAAACTCGTCAGCACACTAAACTCAAATTGAGAACGAAGAAGAAGGTAGACTTGTCAAAAATACATTGTTAGCTTCATGAATGGGAACTTAGCGGGGCCTTTGTTTTTGCGTGGGAAAGAATGTGTACACATTGACACACTGTTATGGTTTACGATTTATTTAAATCAATGTGCTATTTAAAAAAAAACTTCCACTAGAGCTGTGAACAGCACACTAGTTCCATTCTCGGCACACCTTTACATTTAC